>CANXYC010856051.1:0-19187 GCA_948193065.1 Aleurites moluccanus | reverse complement strand
ATTTCTATGCCTAAAACTAATTCAAATAACATGCATAAATACCAATTCCATGCATAAATACATATTAACATCACAATATAAAGAAAACAAAAATCTCTCCCCGAAGAACCTTATAAAGGATAGGTTAAGGCTAAGCTGAGGTGTTACACTCGCCTCTAGCAAAAACTTCAAATATTTCCCCTAATAGGCCTAGCCAGCCCGCGACTCGCCATCAGCAGCTCTCACTCGAAAAGATTCTCCTATATTAACCAAATCACTCCGATAAGACTTATACTCAATACTTTATACATTAAAACATATAAAACACATATCAAAGCACATTCCATCATCCAAGCACCTCAAAGTTTCGGTCCATATATGGTTTCCTCCAAATGATTTTCTTTCCATCAATTAACCACCAATTCATGTTAAACACATCAAATATACATCATTCAAACCTTTTAAACCTATTAAACATCAAAATTCAACATCATTATACACATTCATCATTTCGGCCAAAACAAAGTTCCATTCAAATGGATTTGTTTCCATCATTTAACCATTAATTCATATCATACACATCAATTACAACTCATTTGAACCAAAAGATTCATCAAAACAACACTTTGATTCAAAGTTCTTCCTATTAGGGTTTCATTCTAACCTTTTGAATTTCTTCTATCCAAAACATGTTTTGAACACTAATAAACATCAAAGAGCACCTTAAGAACATATTTGAATCAAAAGAATCATAAAATCAATCACTTACCAAAAGTTCTTCAAAAACTTCAAAGCTTTGATTCTTAGCTTTTTCTTGTTTTTCCTTATAATGTAAGGTTATAATTGTGTTTAGGCTAATGCAATTAATATGTTTCTATCAAAAAATGGAAGAAAATCACAAGTTTTGGTGTTTCATCAAGGTGGCCAAAACTTTGGCAATGGAGGGGAGAGAAAATGGTAGGTGAATATGATAAGGAAGATGAAGAATGATGAAGTGGTGGGAAAAATCTAACTTAAATATCGAAGGCATAATCTTATACATTAGGCTTATGGTAGAAATGGTAAAACCTAGCCATCCAACCATCCATTTCTTCATCATTTCATCCAATGGTTTGATTTAGACAAGCCTAAAATGATACCATAGGATTGCATACACCATATAATTCCATATCTCAAAGGAAAAGACCAAATTGTCCTTAGTTTAATTGAAATCCCAAACTGAGCAGCTTTGCCCGAGATTATTTTCAACCGGGTTTAATTCTCCAACAATTATTCATTTAAACATAATATCATCATTTTCATGTCCTAATATTATTTTCTACATTCAAATATCATGTTAATTTCCATAAAATTCGAAGGGGTGTGAAATGATTATTTTGCCCCCAGTTCACCAAAAACTCAATTTTTCCCGATTTCTTCCTAACAGCCTTTAAACCACTTTTACATGTATAATACTTCCTAAAACATACATATACACTCAATTCATACATAAACATGCAATATTACATATCATTTAAACAAAGGACAAATCTCCTAGGTTTGCCCTTTAGAGCTCAAGTTCTAAACTTTAACTGAAGTGTTCCATTAGGTTTGATTCTCCACAAGGCCATATATATATATTTTCTTAAAACAATTTATAAAATTTAAAATAAATTCAAGAAGAATATAAGTAAAAATGCAGTGGCTCAGTATAAACACATGATTTCGTACCTCTAAACCTCAAATGGAATCACATTGGACCCAATCGAACTTTCCACGGACTCGGAAGATGGACGAACAGTAGAAAAATGGACAGACAACAAAGTGCCACCAATCAGCCTTGGCAAATCCACCAGCTGTGTCTGAAGGATCCATCACCCAGCCTCTCTAGTGGATCCGTCAGTGTTTGTGGCCATCCACCCTTCTTCACTCTAAAATCCCCCCCATATGTCTAGCATATCCTCCAGCCCTCTGTGGGGCATCCCGACAACTCCACCAGATCTTATCCGGACCAAAATGACTAGAATGCCCTTCCTTCATATATAAATACCCCGCCCTTTTCCATTTTCCACATACCAGTTAGCTTGAGTCGAATTTTTTTCAAGAAAGCTTTCTCATCTCTCCCTCCAAGCAATTTTCTTAATTTTCAAGTCTTTGAGTCTAAATTAGTTTCTCAAGTTCTTTTTGAATTTTGAGAAATAAAAGACCATCATTTGGCCAATAGAGCCCTAAATTAATCTTCATTGCATTAATTTAGCAAGACTTAAAAAATGACTCGATTCCACTTCTCTGACATTGAAAATTGGAATTGTAGTATGAGAAATCACTCTGACCACCACCGACTCCCAAACTCCAAAAGAAGGTATAATCAGACTTTCAAAATTAGATTTATTATCTTGAATTAGACCCATGAAGCAAACCTAAAATCAACTTTTAAATCGACAAATAACTAGCTTTATTTTCTAACCAGACTTGAAATCCCTTCGGAAAAAGGGAGAACTATGTTGGATTTTTATTCCCATTCAAAGGGAAATATAGGTATGCTCTAACATGGAATGACAAATTCAAAAAACCTAAACATATTTTCTCACAACTCTTCTTTAGTTTACTTACCTTTGCTCGCAAACTTATTACCTTTACCTACCTCTTCCTTCCTCTTACTCACCTCTTACTTCCTCTTGCTTTCTTATTCCTTCTTGTTGCTTCTCTCCCTCTTCACTTTGCCATTTGATCGATGAATTTGTGATTGACCTAGAACCTATAAGGGTTAGAGTCAATATCACTGATCGAGATGATATCGAGGATTCTATGATTAACCTATAACCCATAAGAGTTAGAGTTAATACCTCGACTCTTAATTATGTGGTACTGATTTATATTTCTTTATTGCTTTTGATTGTATGATTTATTTACTGCTTTAACGTCCATTATATGTTATGTAATATAAAGTAATCATTAAAACATAATTTTAAGTTAGAATTAACTAAAAGCCAAGTCAGAATTTCTTAAATCAAAAATTGAGTTCTTGAATCCAACTCGATTTGAAATTCTAGTGCATTTTATCATTATGCAACTAAATTAGAGTTATTTCTTGGGTTTTCCTTATATTTTCCCATTCAAAAATACAATTAAGGTGACGACTTCCCGAAAATAGATTTCAAAAACTAAAGAAGATTTAAAAAAAAAATTGAAAATATGATAAACAGAAAATCAATTAAACTTTTAGAAAATTAAAAAAAAAAAGGCGATCAAGCATTCACAATGTGAGATATGACCCCACATGAGCATTTTGATACCTCTAGCAGACTGGACGAAACTCTCGGTTGAGGCCTCACACTTAGTGGTTAAGGATTAACAATTTATAACATTTAAATATAAATTCAATAACTAAATATAAGTAAAAATGAAGTGGCTCAATGCTTAAGGCTTAGCTTAGTAACCCTTCAGGCCATAGGTTTAAGCTCCCAACTCTAGCAATTTTATTTTTAAAGCAAAAAAAAAAATTATTTTTCATTCCTTCAAATTTTATCATTTATTAAAATTACTCATAATCTTTATAAAAATATTTTCTTATAATATTTTTCATCATATTTCATCACTTAATTAATTAAAATGGATATTTTCATAAAATATTAAAAATAATTAAAGAAATAAATAATATGTTTTAAGAAAAATCATAATAATCTAAAATCTAAAAATAAAAATTTAAATATAATTTAATAAAACATAAAAATTAATTATTTTTCTCAAAATAAATAAAATTTATTATAAGAATAAGATTCAAAATAAATGAAAATGGGGTCATTATACTCTTTCCCTTTCAGAAAATTCATTCTTAAATTTTCTTAAATTAATACGCACACCTAGACAACCAAATCAATTCACCACTACGCTTTTGCTGCACCATTTGGTACATCTTCTTAAGAATCACCATTTATACTCTCATGGCAACTTATCCACTAACTTTGAAGTTCTAATGCACATATTAGCTCCTTGTCTTATTAAGATTACTAACAAACCTATACGGTTCCATTGATTAAATCACAACAGTTTGATAGTCATTTCATTCCTGACTTTCATTTGGAAGAGATTTACTAGTTGATCAGGCCAATTCTCTACAATCTAATAGGGTTGTATCTAAAAATGACATACTTCAAACCCACTATGATGTCAAAAAAATTACTACTAAGCTAAATACAAGGTACTCGCACTCTCAACTCATTTACCAAAAACACCTCTTGCCCAACTCAGAACTAAAATTGAGCCAATCATCCTTTATCTCTCAATGTTACTAGGCAAAATAAGAACTATTCATAGTTTACTAGCTCAAATATTACAAGGAACATATGATCAAGGAATTTCTAGTTCTCTGGCATAAGTTGTGCTAGACCTTAGTGTCTTAACATGCTCATTTTGATTGGTACAAACAACTAATTTTGTTTGTTTGTTTATGTAAAAGGTATACTTTTCAGAATTGCAAATATTGGTATGTATTGCCCTCTACTAATGGACACAGAAGGCAAAAGACTTAGTCCCACTACAAGTTAAGTAGCCCCGCTACATATTAAGTAGCACCCGCTACCGAGTAGTCACAGTCACTACTGAGAAGTCCAGAAGGTCCAATAGCTTAAGTTTGAAAAATGAATTAAGTAGTGCCCACTCCTACTTTATGTTCCCACCGCTACATA
The DNA here is from genome assembly GCA_948193065.1 of Aleurites moluccanus. Classification (NCBI taxonomy): domain Eukaryota; kingdom Viridiplantae; phylum Streptophyta; class Magnoliopsida; order Malpighiales; family Euphorbiaceae; genus Aleurites; species Aleurites moluccanus. The sequence continues at coordinate 14,541 of CANXYC010856051.1, read as the reverse complement.
TGTATGAAGTTAAGTAGCAACCGTTACAAACATGTCCCTACCATGATTATAGAGTCCAAAAGGTCCAAAGTAGTCACAGTCACTACTGAGAAGTCCAGAAGGTCCAGTAGCTCAAGTTTGAAAAATGAATTAAGTAGTGCCCACTCCTACTTTATGTTCCTACCGCTACATATGTATGAAGTTAAGTAGCAACCGTTACAAACATGTCCCTACCATGATTATAGAGTCTAGAAGGTTAAGGGTCCAAGTAAGCAGAAGAGTAGTGCCCACTATAAGGAGTAGTGCCCGCTATTGAGAGAGCTCAAAGACATAGTAGCCTTTTAGAGGATTTGGACGATAAGTCGCAGCCGTAACATGTTGAGTAGCACCTGCTACTTATAAGATTCATAACCACTATAAGTCAAATCGCAGCCGTGAAGTTTTTCATCCAGGGTTAAGTAGCACCTGGTACTTCATTTGTAGCCGCCACTATAGTTTGAACTCTAACAGAAAAACCTCTGTTAGAAGTATGAAGTTTTACATTAAATACACATTTAATACACCTTAACAACTCTATTTAGTTGAATATTATTAATATGAGTAGATATGAAGTTAATAGGGAATTGAACATCCTTTATTCTTGCATTAATTCATCCTATTGAGCATTTAAGAGTTCTTGAGCTTATTTTTTATTTTTCTAATTGTAAAGAGAATTAATTACCAATCTTCAAGATTGTTGAAGAGGAATTAAGTTCTGAGAGTTGGGTAAAAATTAAAGGGTTAATTCTTTCTCATCTCTTTGTAATTCTTTTGGGTTATGTGTGAGTCTAAAATATATAAGGTTTAATCTAGCACATTTAAAAAAGAACAAAGTTAGTGAAATACTCAAGTGTGATATTGAAAAGTGGACGCAGGGTTATTTTTTGTCAAACCATTATAAATCCTTATGTTGAATATTTCTTCCTTCTTCTCCTTATTAATTTTTATTTGTTGTTAATTTTTAAAACAACTAATTCACCTCCTCTCTTGGTTGCGAAGGGAATTTGAATTGGTATCAGAGCTTTATATCCATAATTCAAAATATTTAATCATCTTGGATCAAAGATCATAAATGATAAACCAAGCTACCAACATCGTTAAAGGCACCATAAGACCACTATACTTCAATGGCACCGACTATCCTTATTGAAAAAATAGAATGTAAATTTACATGGATATCAATGGCATTGATCTTTGGGATGTTGTAGAAGCAGGTTATACGGTTCCTATAAAAATTATTGATGATATGGAAGTTTTAAAGCCAAAAATTAAATGGACGGCTGCAGAAAAGAAGGAAAATGGGAGAAATTGCAAAGCAATGAATACTCTCTATTGTGTTCTTAGTAGAAAGGAGTATAGAAAAATCTTCCATTGCATATCGACAAAGCAAATTTGGGACACTCTAGAGACTACTCATGAAGGGACTAATCAAGTGAAGGGTAAGAAGATTCAAATTCTTACTAATGAATATGAGCTCTTCCAAATGCTACCGAATGAGAAGGTATCTGAAATATATAATCATCTAATAGTGATTATCAATCAAATGAGGAAGCTTGGGAAGAAATATTCCAAAGAAGACATCAATTGCAAAATATTGAGAGTTCTCCCCAAGAAAGATTAGGAAGCAAGAGTTGCTTCACTTGAGGAAGCCAATGATTTAAACACCTTCCCAATTGACAATTTGTTGGGAAAACTTCTGATTCATGAGATTATATTATCTCAAGATAAAGTAGAAGAAAAGAATAAAGGGATAACTCTTATTGCATCCAAGGAGGTTTCTTCAAATGAAAGTGATGAAGTGTAATACTCTAGTAAACAGAACGGTAAATAATGGATTATAGTAACTGATGAAGTATTAATTTAAGTATAAATAGACTCAATTAATTACTGAAGTATACATAGAATGGTAGAGTATAACACTCAAGAATTTTTTAACCTCAACCTGGTCACTTTTGTGACACCGTTCTGAAAAATACCGGTGTTAATTATATCGCCTGGGAAATAGCAGTCTGGTTGATTTATGAATTTTTTACTCAGACCAGGAGGGTAAAGAGTCATCTATATTTATGTGAATTTTTGGTGAAAAGAAAGAGTTAAAAAATATTTTGGAATACTGAAAATAAGAGTAATGGAAAAATTATAAATAACTGGAACTTTAGGGGCAATTTGATAAACCTACTGTCTAAGACCTAGAATGACTCCAGAAGTTATATGATGATAAACTACAGATACAAATAAGTGATTTCATTCCTCACTTTAGAATCTAAATCTCAATCAAATTGACATAATTAATTACAGAAAGATGTGGGGTCAAAGTCTAATTAATGAAAAGCTTAAGGACTAAAATGCAATTTGCCAATTCTTCCAAGTATAAAAGGAACACTTAGCCATTTTTGCTTCATTTTCTTCTCCTTCTCACCATATGGCCGAACCATCCTTGCTCCATCCCACCATTTTTCAAGCCAATTTTCAAGAGAAAATCAATAGAAAACCTAAAATCTAACCTAGTTCTTCCATTTCCCATCAAAATTTCACTTAGAAACTCAAAAGAAATAAAAAAAACAAACCTAAAGAAGATTTCAGCTACAGCATCAATCCAAGGTAATAAGTTGATTTTTTTTATTAAATATATTAATTATATGTATTGGATATTAAATTAGATGGGTTTAATGTTTAATTGCATCAATTGATGCATTTGTTAGAAAATCCCCAATTTGGCAAACCCTAATTGAAGTTGTGTATTACCAAACCCTAGGTTGATGATTTTAATGTTTAATTAGGCTAAATATTGTTAATTGGATTCTAATGGAAGCTTAAATGATGATTGTTTTAATGTAGAACATAAGAAAGACAAAGTTTGCTCTTAAAACCTACTTAGAAGGAAATGGTGGAAAATGAATTTTCCTAAGCAATTTGAACTATAAGGTGAGTTTAATATGCATCATTTAACATATCCTAAGCATTGAATTGATGATTGGAAACCTCCCCCATTTCTTCTTGTTTGGCCAAATGGGATGCCACTATTCATCCCTTTGATTTTACTTTGATTTTCTTCTTGTTTCACATGCCATTTTCATTCATTGGTTGATGTTAATTGTTGGATCCCAGATGCTTATTGTGTAACCTTAATTGTGAGCTTGTTGTTGATTATTGAGGCAATGTCAATGTTGCACCAAAACCTAACCTAATTGACTGTTGAATGTTGCACACCAAGTGTTTGATAAAATACCTAGTTCATTTTTCATAGGCCTATCACTTGTTTTCTTTATAGGCCTACCATTTGAATGCCATTTTCGCCAGCGACATTGGCTAGTCAATTGTGCCAACCATTTATACTTGGATAACCATTTCGTATACCAGTACTTTATTGATTGTTATACCCATTGTTAATCAATTTGTATCTTCCATTGATTACAAGTTAATGAATGACAATATCATTTGATTGATTTAAAAGCTATTGACTATTGATGAGTTAATTGTTACCTATTGTGATCCATTGATGTGTTCCATACCTATATTGGTTTACATGTTGATTTGATAGAGCTTCCTCACCAACGAGGTAGGGGGTAAATACCGTCGGTAATGTGCACATTGATTTATATGGAACCCTAGCTAAGAAGGGTTAATTGTCCTAGCCATAGGGCCTGATCAACATTATGTTTATGATATGAGATTGATATGAGTTTATATGTATTAATGGCCCATTATCTATCTTATCTACATGATATGAGTACTCTCGATCCATTTATTGTTTCTAACCATTGATTCTGTTATTGTTTTTCCTTATTTTGTAATCCGGTGTGCAACCTTGACTTTTATTGATTATTTACCTATTTACTGTTGATTACCTAACCATTTTTCATTAAATGATGCATATTAGATTCACTGAGTATTTTATACTCATTCCTTTAGTTATTTCCCATTTTTCAGGTGCAGAGTAGAAGCTGTGAATTTTTGCAGTATCTATTTGACAGTGTAATTATTTTTGAACACTATATTATGTATATATTTTAGTTGCTCCTTGGGTTGTGTATTAATGACATAGTTTGATTGTATTAATTTGTATATGTGGTATAATATAGAGGTTAAATATTAATATTGCATATGAGTATGATGATGACAGCCAATAGCAGAACAGATTTCAGAAAGACATATTACAGAGTAACAGAGCATGTAATGAATATTAGTTGATTAGTTGGATAGTTATATGAAAGTAATTGAAAAAAAGTTGCCACTTAGTTTTTTTTAAAGTGTTATCGAGACCATATTTGCAAAGTATTTTCTTCCTCTAGAAAATAAGGGACGATTGTATCCCTAGTAAAGCACCAGGCCAGCTTATCCAGAGATTCAGGTAAGAAAATCGGGTATGGTTTGGGGAAGGTGTTAGGCACCTCAATCCACCTAGCCATCACAAACAGCTTCCACTTTAAGCTAAAAATTTTAATAAAAGAGAACTTGAATATACTTTTGATGAATGAATAGTTTATATATGCAACATTATATAAGATACATAAACAATCAACAATATAAGCATTCATACAACATAACAAATCCCAATTATAGTGTATAAATAATTGTACAGAAAATTATACCAAGTATCCTAGAAAAGATTAGAGGAGTCACAAGTTGTCTCATTTAAAATCCAATCTCCTTGGATAAAATCATATCTTGTATAATTAATTGCATAGTTTATCATAACCATTTTTGCTAAACAATACAATAATATAGAAAATAATAGATAAAATGACACAACAGATTTAATATTCATACAAGTAAATCACCATAGTCCTAAAGAAGAGAAAGGAGAAATGAGTCATCTAAACAACCTAGTAAGTATAAATGTGCAATCCACCAAAGTAAATAATTTCATATATTCATTCATCTGACAGCCAAATAGAGAAAGAGGAGGAGAAATGATTCTTAATTGATTAAACATTAAGATGGCTATTGTAGCCATTGGCTTAATTATGGGTCTAAGGGTTTAGGTCCATTTGCCTTAGCAAATGATGGGTCTCATTAACCTCATGATTCTCATGTAATGCATTTCTCCATAGGAAATTCCTACATGGTTAGTCTTACCAAGCAAAGACAATTCCAATATGCATGACAAATATAAAGTAATCTTGTATGCATAAATCATCCTTTTATCAATGCATCACAAACATCAAGTTTAAGTTCATATACATGTAATTACTCAAGACAGTTAATTTAAATAGTAGATAATCATCTATTATTCAATCACATAATATCAATTTAGAAGCAAATAAAACATGCCAACATTATTAGATATGTTAATCATGCTAAATCATATGTGATTATATCAAAACAAGTCATTTATCATGATAAATCTAACATGACAATAGCTAAACATCCTAAACATGATCAAATAAAATGACATTAACAAGTTTTAATCATGCCAATATCTTTACAAAGATCAAACATATAAATCGTCATGTTTTTAGCTTAAACTTAAGTCATCTAACTCTATTCTTAACAAAATAGTGGCATATTCATAAAAATAGCTCAATTAATGTCATACAAAATCCAAACGTGCTTTAAATACGTATTCAAAAGGATTTCTAGGCATATATTTCTTATAGGATACAAACAAGCAACTAATCAAGCATAAAAGTCATGACAAACACCAGGGAAATGCGAGGAAAAGGGAGCAGAGTCATAAGGCTCTGCCCTAGGGCCATACGGCCTTGCCCTGGGGCCATTGTCACATCCTAAGATGCAGAAGCTGCCAAAGGCAACCGATACCCATAGATACCTTATTCTATCCAATTACCATCTTATTATTATCTAATTAATTACTTATTATGTATTATGTAACTCTGTAATCTATAGTCTGTTATTCTATAATCTGCTACTCTATTGTCTGTAATCATCAACCATACATGCCATAATCATAACATACCTCCATACAATATCATATATCCATTTGTACAGTCTATCTATAACCATTTATACATAACCATGGAGCAACTAGAATATTTACATAACACTGAGTTAAAAATAATTACACTGTCAAAATAATTGCAGAATTCCATAAAGAAAGGGATTTTGGAATCTGCCTCTACTCCTACCCTGAAAAATGGTAAACAACTAAAGAATGAGTATAAAAACTCAGTGAATCTAATATGCATCATATAATGGATAAAGGTTAGGTAGACAATAAATAACAGATAAATAATCATAGGTTACTGTGTTCCACACTAAATTACAGAATAAAAGAAATTTAACAGAAATAAGGGTATGAAAGCAATAAACATGTTATCAATACTCATATAATGTAGATAAGACAGATAATGGGCCTTAACATATTTAATCATATGTAATATATGTAAGGCGGGCTAGGCCTTATGGCTAGGACAATTAACCCTTCCCAACTAGGGTTCATAATAAACAATGTGCAAATTGTCGATGATATTTATCCGCTACCCTATTGGTAAGGAAGCTATGTCAAATCAACATATAAACCAATAAAAGGATCGAACAAGTCAATGGATATCAATGGAAGTCAATTCACTCATCAATGTTCAATTAGAATGCAAATCAAGTAATTGGTATTGTCAATCAATTACGTGTAAGCAATGGAAGGTACTTATATATTAACAATGGTTATAACAATCAAATATAGGTTTGGTTACAAGGTACATATTCAAGGTCAAATGGGTTGGCACAATTGGCTAGCCAATGTCAGTGGCAAGAATGGCATACAAATGGTAGGTCTATAGATTTTCAAATGATAGGCTTATGAATGTTCATTGAGGCAATTCATCAAACACTTGGTGTGCAACATTCAATAGGTATTTTGGCATGGTTTTGGTGAAACATTGATATTGCCCCAATATCAACCAAATAACTCACAATGTAGGCAACTCAATAGGCATTTCATGTCCAATAACCAACAATGTATAAAAGATCAAAATGGCATGTGAAACAAGGAGAAAACAAAGCAAAAATTGAAAGGAATGAATAGTGCAATGTGGTTCCAAGATGACGCTTTCAAGGGAGATTTCCAATCATCATTCTAAGGCATTAAACATGTTCAATGATGCATATTAAACTCACCTAGAACCTCAAATTGCCTTGAAAAATTCATTTTCCACCAAGTTCTTCAAAGTAGGCAAAATAGGCAATCTTTCTCTTCCTTGTGTTCTACACTAAATCAATCATCAATTAAGCTTCCATTAGCTTCAATTAAACATATTATAATCTAATTAGATATTAAAGATCATTGACCTAGAGTTTGACATTACACAACTTTAATTAGAGTTTGAGAAATTGGGGATTTTTAACCAAATGTATCAATTGATGCAATTGAACACCAAACCCATCAAATTCAACACCTATAACACTTATTTAACCTAAATAATCAAAGAGATCATCATATTACCTTAGGTTATTATATGTGTCGAATTCCTTTGGTGAAGATTTTTTGATTGCCTTTGTGATTCAAGGTGAAATTTTTTTGGAAAATGGAAGAAATAAAGTTGGTTTAAAGTTTTCTCTAGATTTCCTACACAAACTTGGCTTGAATTTGGAGGAGAAATGGAGAGTGAGGTTCGACCAAAGAGTGAGAAGAAGAAGAAGACATGAACTGAGTAAAAAATCTTCTAAGGCATACTTATATAGGTGGGATTAATGGTAAATTATAATTTCCTCCCTAAAACTTCCTTTAATTATACTTTGACCCCACAACTTTCTATAGCTTATTCTATCAATTCTGTTGAGTTTTAAATCCTAAAATGCGGAGTAAAATAGCTTATTTTTATCTGTAGTTTATCATTATACTACTTCTGGAACAATTCTGGGTAGTGGACAGTGGGTTTCCCAAAATGCCCCTGAAGTTCTACTTATTTACAATTTTGCCACTATATTAATTTTTCATCATTTTTAATACTTTTCCATACTTTTTTTTTTACATAATTAACTATTATTATCCTTAATCTCTCATTATTCATGAAACTGAGAAAAATTAACTTTAATTGATTACTGTATTAATTTCTTAGATTTCTTAACTATTGTCGGTGTTTCTAGGTCAATAACTATTGAAACCGTTTAATTACTATAGCATGCATCTAGGGTATTATATCCATGTAGCCTTGGTAGAGTCTCATGGCTCTGCTTATCCCATGAGGGACTATGTGGGCCTAAGAAGTTATAATACCCTAGAAAACTACCATAAGAACATAATAATATAACTAGTTATCAGACTGGGAACACCGAGATAATAAAGAAAAGTTTTTTGAATCTCAGTTAGAATGCATTTGTGATACTGTCCCGGAAAATATCGGTGTTAATTACACTGCCCAGGGAAATAGCAGTCCGGTTGACAGATGAATTTATGATTTAGACCAGGGGGTAAAGAATCATATATATATATGTGAAATTTTAGTAAAAAGGAAATGTTGAAAAATGTTTTGGAACATTGAAAATTTGAGTAATGGAAAAATCGTAAATAAGTTGAACTTTAGGGGCATAGTGGGAAACACACTGTCTGAGTTTCAGAATGACTCTGAAACTATTTTTATAATAAAGTAAAGATAAAAAGTAGCCATTTCAGTTCCCACTTTGAAATCTAATTCTCAACAGAATTAACATAATAAATGACAGAAGGAAATATGGTCAAAGTACAATTATTGGAAAGTATAAGGACCTAAATGTAATTTGCCAATTTTGTTTAATATATAAGCATGCCTTAGAAGATTTTTATCCATTTTCTTCTTCTTCTTATTCTCCTTTGGCTGAAATCTTCCTCTCCCTTTCCTCCATCAATTTTCATGCAAAATCAAAAGAAAACCTAAGAAAACTTAAAACCAACCTTTGTTCTTCAATTTTCCATCCATTTCTTACCTTGAAAATCAAAGAATTTCAAGTATTTATTGAAGTGGGATTTCGGGTGGAACATTTTACCAAGGTAACAAGTTGATTTCTTTTGTTTAATGGATGATTTAGATGTATTAGATATTAAATAGAATGAGTTTGGTGTTCATTGGCATCAATTGATGCATTTAATAGATTTTTCCCAATTTTCAAACAGTAGTTCAAGTTGTGTGATTTGAATATTTGAATTAGTATTAGTTAATGTTAATTAAGCTTAGAATATGTTAATTGAAAGATTATTGATGGATATTTTATGGTTAATTGGGTGTAGAACATAAAGATTTGGAAGATTATGGTTTTTGCCTACTTTGAAGAAATTGGTGGCAAATCAATTTTCCTAGCTTATTTGAAGTATGAGGTGAGTTTAATATGCATCATTTAACATGTCTAATGCATTGGATTGATGATTGGAAACCTTTCCCATTTCTCCCATTTTGGCCGAACAACATTGTACTATTCATGCCTTTGATTTTTGCTTTGTTTTCCTTTGATTTCCTAAGCCAATTTGATCCATTGAATGATGTTTATTGTTGGATATCTATTGCCTATTGAGTTGCTTTGATTGTGGACTTATTGTTGATTATATGGGCAATGTCAATGTTGCACCATAACCTAGCCAAATTGTTCATTCCATGATATGCACAATGTGTTTGATAAAATGTCTAGTTCATTTTGCCATAGGTCTACCATTGTTTCATCTATAGGCCTACCATTTGAATTCCATTGTCGCCAGCGACATTGGCATGCCAATTGTGCCAACCAAATGACCATTGATGTTTAACTTATGATTCATTCCAATGTTAAATGTTATTCTTATTTCCATTGTTTATCGTACCTTCCATTGTTTATTCACTACTTAATTGCAATCTCATTTGATTGATACATGAGCTATTGATTCTTAGTGAGACCATTGTTGTTTATTGGTATTTAATGACTTGTTCTATACCTATATTGGTTTTAATGTGATTTGACAGAGCTTCCTCACCGATGGGGTAGTGAGTAAATACCGTAGGCAATGTGAACATTGTATATTAAATACCCTAGCTAGGAAGGGTTAACTGTCCTAGCCATAAGACTTGATTAGTCTTATGTTTATTGAAATGTGATTGACATATGATATATGAGTTTCATGGCCCATCATATGTCTTATCTATATGACATGAGCTTATTTGACTTGTTCATTGATTCTATAGTCTTTTACTGTATTATGATTCCTCATTCTTGTTATCAGTGAGTAGAATAATATTTATTGATTATATGCCTATTGTTTATTGATATCCTAGCCATTTCTTTTTGGGCGATGCATATTAGATTCACTGAGTATTTTATACTCACCCCTTCATTTGTTACCCTTTCCAGGTGTAGAGTAGAAGGCAGATTCCCAACTGTTGTTTCCCGAGGAATTCTACAGTCTTGCATTGACAGTGTAGTTAATTTAACACTGTACTTTTGTATGTGTATAGTTGCTCCATGGGTTATATAAATGGCATAGTTAGACTATGATTATATATGTATGGTATAATATGGAGTTTAATTAATGTTATGGCATGAGATGATGGTAATTACAGCCAATTGCAAAATGAATTACAGACAAATTACAGAATGCCATAATGAATATTAATTAAGTAAATGATTTAAGAATGAGATAATATATGATAATAGTATGTGATACTGAGTTCTACGAGTGCCGGTCGCCTTTGGCATCTCTTGCATCCTAGGACTGTCATGTCTCGAAATCAGGTCGTGACAGAAGCCCTAGTCCAGAGCCTTATGTCTCTAGGGTTTAGGGGAACAAAAATTCATGGCCTTTGGTCATTATTGCTCAATATAAACTTAATTCAAAGTCCTAAACACTTTATATAAACAAAATAACTTTGAATTATGCATTTAGATTCATAAAAAACCTAGATTATAAGTGCTTATGTACTCATGCTCTGATGATTGACCTAAATCATGCCATAAAGGATGTTTGAACTAGGTTACATCCTAAACCTAACATCATATATTCATCACATATATCTTCAGCCACATCAATCAAGCATCATTATACAAGAATAATACAATACATATGCAAATAAATGTAAGAGATCATATGGATTTTGTGACATGTATTGTCACAAACCCATATGATCGCACAAAGTTCTCTCATGTTTATTCTAGAGGATTTAAAAAACTGAAAACCAAACCTTAAAAAACCAAGATCCGGTGATTCACCTTCATGCTTTATTTCTGATTCTTTAGATTGAATTTGGATTTAAGTACTTAGATGCAAAAAATCGGTTCCTTGCTTTTGGACAAATAACTTAGGTATGAAAATAGTTTGGATTCACAAAAGAATTTTCTTCTTTAATGAAACACAAGCCAATAAAGATTTCTTATTTTTATTCTTGCAAGTAGTTTTAAGAAAACTTAATTATATTCTATGAAAGAAAGATTTAGTTGATTTACTTCACCAAATGATCAAAGCATGAAAATAATTTTGTTTTCCTTTTTCTTTAAATTTTGATAATCTTAGAAAAGATGGAGGAGAAAATCTCCTTAAGTTACAAAAAAAGGTATATAAAATAAAGATCAATAAGAAAGCCTAAGGAAGAAGTCCCAAAGAAGGTCCATAAAAAGGTTCTCTCACTATGAAGAGGGAGTGGGTATTTACAGGCATAAGATGGCCATGAGAAGCTTCCTAAATATGCAAAATACTTAGTGTACATGCCAAGTATTTTTTCTATTTAATAAAATAAGCTTCTAATAAGTAAAAACCATTTAAAAGTTCCTAAATAATAAAAAAGAAAAACTTTCTCATTAGTGTGGAGAGTAGCTTGCAAACCAAGTATTTGTAAGCTTCCTCTTTAGCCAAAATAAAACTTCTTCTGTAGTAAAAATGTCAAAAAGGAATTAAATACTAAAATGGAATTAAATAAAAAAGCTAAAGGGACCACCAAAAAGGTCTGGAAGGCCAAAAGGGAAGCTGAAAATGCACAAAGATGCAGCAAAACTGGCCTGATTGAGCGAACGAGGCCTGAAATGGCCAGGCTAGGCCATAGCCATGGTAGAGCTGTGCAGCCCTAGCATAGGGTTGTGCGACTTAATATGGGTTGTATGGCCCTAGCTATTGGCCTCCTACTCTACTAATTCCCTTTTTAGGTCTCAGGACATGGCCCAAAACCATCTTAAATTCATTGAAATGATATTTTAATATTTTTTTTAAAACTCAAAACAACAAAACATTGATTCAGATCCTCAATTGGTACTTTCAAAAGTTTAGCAATCTCGCTGGTCCATTTTCATGTAAAAATTTTTTTTATGCAAATAATGCTCGAATCAAAACGCAGTTTTCAATTTAGTCATCTTCTCAACAAGGAACTTTAATTTACATCTCAATACTTGATGCCTCATCATTGGGCTCAAGTTCGAATTCAAGGTGTATTAAAATTCAGTGTTTATAGTTTTTCCCACTTTAGTAGGGTTTGTGAAGCATCGTGCTAGTGAACATAGTACAACAAGGCATGTTAAAGTCACCTACTTCAAAGCAAAAATTGACAAAGGTTAGGAACTTTAAACTTGATCCTCATTACTTTAGTGTTTATTGGTCGCATTGGGAATCTTCTCCCACACAATACATCTATACCTCCCTTAAAGAAGTCTTCTAATGAGATGATGATCTTTATTAGTTCAACCAGTAAATGCACCAGGAACTTATTTCTTATCTATGCAGATATAACCTTACCATCAAATGCATTAGGGAACTTATTTGCCAGGTAATACGAATATAATTCTACCATTAAATACATTTTGAAATTTCTGTCTAAGCAATGCAAATATAAACAACCATTAAACTCATTGAGGAAATGCTATCTAAGTAATGCAAATATAAACAACCATCGAATTCATTGAAGTGTTATCCAAGCAATGCAAATATAAATTACCATCGAATGCATTGAGAAACTGTTATCAAAGCAATGCAAATATAAACTACCACTGAATGCATTGAGGAACTACTAATCAAACAATATAAATATAAACAACTATCAAATGCATTGAGGAATTTCTATCCAAGAAATGCAAATATAAACAACCATCGAATGCATTGAGAAACTTTTATCCAAGCATTGCAAATATAGACAACCATTGAATACACTGGGAACCTATTTATCGGACAATTTGAATGTAATTCTACCATCGAATGCATTATGTCTAATGCTTTAAAGAATTAGTATTATGCTTCTACTCTCACTACTTCATACAATACCTTAAATATATAAATAGTGATTAGTTATTCACAAGAATTAAGTTCTAAGATAATAAATTAATTCTCATAAGCAATTCCAAATCAATCAATTATAGATAATCATATGCAAATAAAAAACTACATCTAAAAATATAGATAGAAATTTGATTACTCATAATATAAATAGAAAAAAAAATTAATTAAATTAAATCCCAACATCATAAAAAAAGTATTGAATAGTAATGAAGAGAAGAAAAAAGCTCAAATCTTTAATTTTCAATCTTCCTTGCAAAGTCTTCTTAAAATCTAAATCTAATAAAAAAAATTTAAAATTATGGAAGAATTGGAGATTGTAGAGTAATCTCCCCCTCTCTCTCCCCTTCTCCTCTATTAGAAAGCTAATATATATATATATAGACAACTCAAAACTTAGGTTTAAGGAGGTTTAAAAGTCATTAGAAACCTAGAAAATTCGAATTCCCTTTGATTTACACTCAACAAAGCCGAAATTTCGTAGGAGAAAAATATAATCGCACTACTAACATAGGTCCACTAACTTCCATGACCTCCCTTACATGGACGTGCACCAAATCCTTTCATTTGGAGAAAAAATAAGTTAGGTAGAATCAAATAGTTTAGTATATGTGGGAGGTCTAGTAGCTGGATCTATAGAATTTACGTGAGTTGCATCCTCATCATCTATATCATCATCTAATAGACCAATATGCTGCTCAAGTCGCCTAAGTCAGTGTAGGGCATGGGGAGGATTTATTGTTACTGCTGAGCCTCGATATGTTATCATTGTAGCTCTGATCATTGTCTCTTATGCTCTAGCTTATGTCTTTCATATAGTATCTCAGGCACTGACCATAGACATTGAGCAGAGAAAAACTCTGCCAACTGTGCCTAGACCTCCATCATCAGATTATCTTGAATCAACTGCATAATATCTGCAGATGAAGGCACTAAGGAATGAGCATAACCAATAGTAGAAGAAGAGTTGACGCCATGACCGTAATAGGTGGATGCACAAGATTCGACGCCATTAACCCTCTTCTTCTGCTCTCTACCAATAGCTCTACGTATAAATCGACTTCATCAAACATATTTGGTTGATTAGTTCTTGGAGCAGGCTGAGACAACTCCTCCCATAATCTGATTGCCTCCTGCTGCCTCATAGCAAATAAGTGTTATCATTAAAAGTCTCTCATACCGTATGTTATTATTCATTTTAAATAGGAAAAATGTACAAATATGTCACACCCTAACTCCAGTGGTGCGACGGTCCTAGGGCAAGGGTAGGCTTAAGGCCACCATAAACCCGTAGAACTCCCATATCCTGAATCTCATATACATTTATATCAAATATAATATCATGCTATAACATATCATAATCCATTCAAGCA
>CANXYC010855927.1:0-12108 GCA_948193065.1 Aleurites moluccanus | reverse complement strand
CGAATCTCATCAATTTTCAATGTGGGATTTGGAAGAAATCGGATGCAGACCGTCGCTGCCGCCGGCAATAGGAGACGTTGCCGCCAAAATGGGGTGGCGGTGGCGCCATAGTGTTTTGGTGGCACAAGGTGTGAAGGAGGGCGGCTGCCGCAGCAAGGAGCCACGCTGCCCTTTGATTGCCATCTAGAAGGGGTGGTGACACCGCCACCCCTTTCTGGCGGCAATGCCAAGCCTTGAGGGCGGCACCTGTGCTCCAACTTTGTTTTGAGGCCGCTCCGAGTCTATCCGTGCACGGGTTTGGTTTCGAGAAATGCCGTTCGGGTTGATGCAAGTCCGAGGGTGTAAAAAATGAGTGTTCACAGCATGATCATTTGCTTAAGGATTGTCCACAACCTTATTTTGGAGCTAGACCCCAGTCTTCTCAGACTAAAGTTCAAATGGTTAGGGAGAGGAGTATTGGTCAGTAGTCCGACGTAGGTCGTTGTATTTTGGGCAGGACTCCAGAGGCAGGTAGAAGTTCTGGTCAGACTTTTGGACAAGTTGCCGGTCAAGCACCTATAGGAAGAGTTAGAGGAAGAGTGTTTGCTCTTATGCAACAGGAGGCCCAAACTTCTAACACTGTGGTCACAGGTATTCTTCCTATTCAGGCTTTGAATGCTAGAGTGTTGTTTGATTCAGGAGCTACGCATTCATTTATTTCTTCATGTTTTGCTAAGAATGTGCCATGTGAATTCCTTAAGAATGCTTTGGTAGTATCAACTCCTTTAGAGGAAGAGATTGAAGTTCATGATTTTTATCCATCTTGTGTAGTTAGCATAAGTGGTTAGAGTTTAGAAGTAGATTTGATTGTGTTGTCTATGTTAGAATTTGATGTGATTTTGGATATGCATTGGTTGTCCAAGTATTATGCAACCATAGATTGCAATGGGAAGAAGTTAGTCTTCAAGCCACCTTCGGGTGAGGAGTTTGAGTTCTAAGGGGAATAAAGTGAATCACCATATAATATGATATCAACCTTAGAGGCGAGGAGATTGATGAAGAAAGGATACCAAGGATATTTGGCTTATGTGCGAGATACTCAAAAGAAAGTAAAAGGTTTGGAGCAGATTCCTATTGTTAATGAGTTTCTGGATATATTTCCTAAAGAGCTACTTGGTTTGCCACCAGATAGAGAGATAGAATTTGGTATTGAGTTGCTATATGGCACAAATTCGATTTCTATTCCTCCATATCCTATGGCACCAGTAGAATTGAGATAGTTAAAGACTCAGTTACAAGATTTGCTTGATAACGGATTCGTCAAACCTAGCAGTTCACCATAGGGTACACTTATACTCATTGTGAAGAAGAAGGATGGTTCTATGAGATTATGCATAGATTACAAATAGCTCAACAAAACAACTATCAGGAATAAGTATCCTTTGCCAAGGATAGATGATTTATTTGATCACTTACAGGGTGCAAGTCATTTCTCCAAGATAGACTTGAGATCAGGTTACCATCAATTGAGGATCCAGAATGAGGATGTGTTAAATACAACCTTTCGAACAAGATATGGTCACTATGAGTTTCTAGTATTACCATTTGGATTTACTAATGCACTAGCTGCATTTATGGACTTGATGAACCGGGTCTTCAAGCCATTTTTGGACAAGTTTGTCATTGTGTTTATTGATGACATTCTTATGTATTATAAGAGTGAAGAAGAGCAAAGGGAACATCTTAGGATTGTGTTGCAGACTTTGAGAGAGCATCAGCTATTTGATAAACTTTGAAAGTGTGAATTTTGGCTTGAGAGTATGGGCTTTCTAGGACATATAGTGAGCAAGAATGGGCTTGATGTTGATCTTAGAAAGGTGGATGCAATTCTTAGTTGGCCTAGACCCACAGATGTTTCAGAAGTTAGAAGTTTTTTGGGTTTGACAAGCTACTACAGAAGGTTTGTTCATGACTTCTCCAAGATTGCAAATCTTTTGAGTAAGCGTACCCAGAAGCAAGTGAAATTCCTATTGACAAATGCACGTGATAAGAGTTTCCAAAAGTTAAAGACTTGTCTCACCACGACACCTATCTTAGCTTTGCCGTCTGGTGAAGGAGGATATGCTATGTATTGTGATACATCAAGAATAGGGCTTGGTTGTGTGCTTATGCAGCATAGTATGGTGATAGCCTATGCTTCTAGATAGTTGAGGAAGCATGAGGTGAATTATCTAACACATGATCTTGAGATGGCTGCAGTGGTGTTTGCTCTGAAGATATAGAGCCATTATATGTATGGAGAGAAGTGTGAGATCTTCACAGATCACAAGAGTTTGAAATATATATTTCAGCAGAAAGATCTTTGGATTGCTTAAGGATTATAACTGTGAAATCTTATACCATCCATGAAAAGATAATGTAGTGGCAGATGCATTGTGCAGGATGTCTTTGGCAAGCTTTACTCATATCCAAGTGAGTAGAAGATCAATAGTGAGGAAAATGCAAGGATTGCATGATATAGGAATCATTTTGAATTTGTCAGATTTATGAGTGCTTTTAGCATATTTTCAAGTCAAGCTTGTTCTCATTGATCAGATTAGAGAAGCTCAAGACAAAGATCCTTAGTTGGTGAAGCTAAAGAACAATGTGGGATCAGAGAATGCTCCAGGATTTGTTATAACTGATGGCATGTTAAGACATGGTAACAGGTTATGTGTTTCAGCAGTTGATGGGTTGAGGGATATGATTCTTAAGGAAGCACATCATGCCAAGTATAATATGCATTCAGGTGCAACGAAGATGTACCATGACATTAAGAATACCTATTGGTGAAGTGGAACGAAAAAAGATGTAGCTGAGTTTGTGGCAAGATGTTTGACTTGCCAACAAGTGAAATTTGAGCATCAGAAACCTTCGGGACTACTTTAAAAATTACCTTTGCCAGAATGGAAATGGGAGAGAATAACTATGGACTTTGTCGTAGGGTTGTCAAGGACTTTAAGTGGGCATGACTCAATATGGGTAGTTATTGATAGATTGACCAAGTGAGCTAACTTTTTGCCTGTCAAGACAACCTACACAGCTTCTCAGTATGCACAAATATATGTTGATGAGATAGTAAGACTCCATGGAATACCAGTTTCCATCATATCCGATAGAGGTACCCAGGTTACTTCAAGGTTTTGGCAGAAATTGCAAGAGTCTTTGGGTACTCAACTTGATTTCAGCACAGCTTTTCATCCGCAGACGGATGGGCAGTCAGAGAGAACTATCCAAACTCTAGAAGATATGCTAAGGATGTGCATTCTAGATTTTGACAAAAATTGTGACAAGCACTTGCCATTGATAGAGTTTGCCTACAACAATAACTATCACTCGACGATTCAAATATCTCCCTATGAAGCATTATATGGTAGAAGGTGTAAGTGTCCTTTATGTTGGGATGAAGTGGGAGAGAAACATATTGAAGGGCCTGAATTGATTCATTATACAACAGAGAAGGTTCCACTCATACAGGAAAGATTGAAGACAACCTTCAATTGACAAAATAGTTATGTCGATCTGAGGAGGAAAGTCTTTCAGTTTGTAATTGGAGACTTAGTATTCTTAAAGGTCTCACCTATGAAAGGAGTCTTAAGTTTTGGCAAGAAAAGCAAGTTATCTCCAAGGTACATCAGACCATTTGAGATTTTGAATAAGGTTGGACAGGTTTCATATAGGTTAGCCTTGCCACCAAATTTAGATAGTGTGCATCCAGTATTCCAGGTGTCAATGCTTCGAAAGTCTGTTGCAGATTTTTCTCATATGTTGCGCAAACTCAAACAGTAGATCTTCATCAAGACTTGACTTATGAAAAGGTTCCTATGGCAATTGTTGATAAAATGATAAAAAAGTTAAGGAACAAAGAGATAGAAATGGTTAAGGTCTTATGGAAGAACCAAGTAATGAAAGAGTGCACTTGAGAAAGTGAGCAAGCTATGCCAGCTAAGTATCCTCACCTATTTCAAGTTTAAGATAAATTCTTTAAATTCGAGGACAAATTTATTTAAGGGGGAAAAAATTTAATACCTGTAAAATTGTAATACCCTAGAAAGTTCTAACATACATGCATGATTTAGTTCTCAGTATATGGTTTATAAGTCTTGAAATGATGGAAAATAATTTTAGAGACAGTTAGCAAGTGAACTAGTTACTTTTCCGGAAAGCGGCGATGTCGGGAACACTGCCGAGAAATTAACAGTTCGGTCTATAGAAGAATTTATGAAGTTGATCAGGGGATAAAAGATCACCATAATGCATGTGTAATTTTGGTAAAAAGAAAGAAGTGAAAATCATTTAGGAACACTGAAAAAGTAACCAATGACAAAATCATAAATAAAAGGAACTTTAAGGTGAATAGTAAATATTGATCTATCGGAGTTATAGAATGACTCTGAAATCATTTTTATAAATAAGTATAAATTAAAATAAGGTTATTGACTTCCCACATTGAAATCCAAATCCTGACAGAATTGTCATAATAAATTACAGAAGAATTTTGGATCAAAGTGTAATATATGAAAGTTCGGGGATTAAGTTGTAATTTGCCAAATTGATTTTAATATGTATTCAACACTTAGAACAAAAGTTATCATCTTCTTCCTTTTTGTTATGGTGGCCGAACCCTTCCTTTCTTCTCCTTCCATCAATTTCTTTATTTCCAACTAAGTTTTCTTAAGAGAAATTCATAGAAAACTTGAGTATTAACTTAGTTCTTTCCATTTCTATCATCAATTTATAAGAAGAAGCAAAAGATATCAAGATCAAGCAAGAGGGGTATTTCGGCTATTTATCTCCATTTAGGTAAGAAGTTAATTTGTTTAGTTTTATGGTTTATTTAGATGAATTAGGTGATGAATTAGGTAGGTTTTACGGTTAATTGCATCAACTGATGTAAATTGATAGAAATCCCTAATTTTTCCTAACCTAATGGAAGTTAATTGCCTTAGCTATGTCAATTAGTATTAGTTTTTGTTAATTGATGTTAGAATATGTCAATTGGAGGTTAATAGGTAACTAATTAATGAATGGTTTGATGTAGAATTCAAGAATTGACAAGGTTGTGTCTATTGGCTTCATTGATGGTTTGTGGGGAAATTCAATTTTCCAAAGCTATTTGGAAGTTTAGGTGAGTCTTATATGCATCCTTTAACATGCCTATTATGTTAAAATTGAAATTGGAAACTTTGCCTGAAAACTCAATTGTGGCAGAATGCAATTCACTATTCATTGCCTTATATTTTGCTTAATTTTTGTCTTGTTTTCCATAGCCAATTTGATCCCATTTGATGTTGTTTAATATTGTTTCTTTGATGCCTATTGTATAATTACAAATGTGGCTTGTTATTGATTGAGTTGGGCAAGTCAAATTTGCACCCTAACCTAAACTATTTGGCTTGCCATTGTATGCCCACCAAGTGTTTATGAAAATGCCTAGTTCATTTTGTCTTTGGCCTATTGTTTGCATTCCATAGGCCTACCATTTGAATTGCATTGTCACCAGTGATGTTGGCATACCAATTGGCCTACCGTTTTCCTTTGCCGAGCCAACTTTTCTTCAATGTCTTTATTGATTACCAAACCACTTACCATTGTTTGTATGTCATCTATTACACTGCCTTGAATCCTATTGATAATTGATTGATTGATATTGAGCTTATTGATATGGAGGATGCCATTATTGCATAATAGTATCCATTGATATGTTGTTTCCTTATATTGATCCTAATATGGCTTGACAGAGCTATCGACCTGACAGGGTAGTGAGAAAATACTGTCGGCGATGTGCACATTGTACTATTGGTACCCTAGCTAGGAGGGGTTATGGTCCTGGCCATAAGACCTGATTAGTCTTATGCTCACTAATATAGATATATTACTAGAGACTATATGTTCACATATGGTCCATACTGATTCTACTGGAGATTGTATGAATTCATACAGTCCATCCCTTTATCTGTCTTTCCATATGATACCGAGCCTATACTTTGTTCTTTGGCTATACTGTAACCTATTATTGATTCCGTACACTGTTATTTGACCTATTGGTATCATTGACCCATTGTTACCTATTGTTTATTGATGATGCATATAGATTCACTGAGTATCTTATATACTCACTTTTCCTTTGTTTACCCATTTTAGGAGAGGAGTAGATAGCAGAATCCTGTCATCTGTCATCTGAGGATTTTTGCCAGCAGTACTTTTTGATGTTCATATTCTAGCTGCTCCATGAGGTATGTATGGTTTAGCTAGGAAATGAACATGTATATATGTATTTGATGATATGTGATGATATATGATGAATATATGGTATGTTATTATAATTGTTATAGCCAGTTGCAGTAAATTACATAATGAATTACAAAATAACAGAATGGATGGTAATTAACTAAAATGGATAATATATTGCGGTTTATAGATTATGCATGTGATACTGGGTTCTATGGGTATCAATCTCCATTGGCATCTCACGTGCCCTAGGACCATCGTAATCCGAAAAAGGGTTGTGACAAAAAAAAATTATACCTGTTTGTTGAAATGATTGTGGATAGATTAGTATTTTGAGAATTTCAGAATCTGTGTTTGGGAAGGATCTTTTGAGTCAGTTTTTATGATCTTAAAGAAATAATTTGGAAAAGTGTAAAACATAAAAGTTGTAGATTTATATCTTATCTTTAAGTCTATAAAACCGTTTTGTAAAATTTTGTGTGTGTGAGGAGATGTACTTCCTCGACCAGAACTTGTCTAGTTCACTATTCCTGTAGAAAGTCTGAGATTGTTTATGTATTTTGAGAATGTTAGAGACTGAGCGAGTCAACAGTGTAAATATGAAAAATATTTATTTATGTGTTATTTAGATGTTTGTAAAATTTCAAGGAGATTGGAGAATTGTAGCTTAAGAGAGCTAATTGAATCAGAATTGCTCAGATAGTACTTGGAGAGTAAAGTCAGAGTAAAATTTATAAATTCACCATAACTTGTATAGATCTCCTTTTGATCTAAATTTTGGGTATGTTGGACCCCTAAGTGTCTATTTTAAGTGAAAAAATAATCAAGACGTTTGCATGTCTATAGCTTATTTGCGAGCTAGTTTAGTGTGAGTTGATGAGGAAGGTTTTCCAGCTCAACAGAAATAGGTAGTGTGAGTTGGCTCCTCGATTTCGAGATGGATAGATACTGATCGAGCTAAAGAGGTAAACATGAAAGTTGTATCCCTATGTGTCTAGTTTAACTAAGAAAAATAATCAAGACATTTGGACTTCTTTGGCTTGCTCCCGAGCTATTTTAGTGCCAGGTGGCGAGGTGGCTAGCGAGGTAGGATTCTAGCTTGCCAAATTGGAAAACACAGTGAGACAGGTCCAACTTTGAAAAATTCACCATAAATCGAGATGGATTAGTGAGAACTACTGAAGTAGAATTTGGTGAAGTGGGATTTGCAAAGTGAAAATTAGTGAGGAAGGATTTAAGAGAAGCAGTAGCCATTTTTTATTTTTTTTCCGATAACTTCTTTTCTTTTTCTTTCTTTCTTCTTCATTTCTTCTCTTATCTCTCTCTAATATGTTCCATTTGATTTCTAATGCATTAATGCTTAGAATTAATGCATTAAATCATTAAATTAATATATTCAAAGGCTTTTGTCACACCCCAACTCCAGTGGTGCAATGGTCCTAAGGCAAGGGTAGGCTTAAAGCCACCATAAACCCGTAGAACTCAGATATCATGAATCTCATACACAGTTATATCAATTACATCATCATATATATATATATATCATATAATGATCCTTTCTATCCATTCAATTAAACATCAATCATATCTTTTCTATTATCATTTCATATCTTTCTCCTATTCCTTAATGATCATAAGATATATCTCACATCACCAAGGAACAAGAGCACCCCAAAAGGTAACAATCATACATCGAAATATACCAGTATCCTTGAATGACTAACTACGGAGCTCTAGAGTATACTCCAATATATAATGTGTTGTAATACCATTTAATAATTATACATAATCATATGTCAAAAGAATTACAATGGAAGCTTCTTGGGATAAACAAGTCAAGAAGCCCGGTCCTCTCTATTAGCTCCCTCACGAGCTATGCTATCACCTGAAATCCACAGAAGAGGAGTGAGCCTTCAACTCAGTGAGATATGAACATTTTAAATTAAGAATTTGATTATCGAATCATGGTCATGAACAAGTATTTATATATATAGATATGAAAGAATCATAAGCTCTACTTGAAGGAATATGGTTACTCATAATAATTTGGCTATATCAAATCATATCACAAATTAAATCATGGTTCATATATGAAATATAAAATTCCCACAAAGAATGACATTATCAAATCTCATCTGATAGAACTGATCTCATGTCATAACATACGTATCAGTAGCCTTGCTACCTTAACGTGCACACATGCTTGGCCAGGCATGCGCCTAGAGCTCATGGCCCCCTCTAGGTGGAACACTGCTGAAAACCCTATCAGCTGGATTCCCAAAGTGCACAATGGACCAATGAATTTACACTCATTGGGAAGAGCATTCTATCCATGGGTCATGGGGTTTGAATCTCATAAGAAACATTTCGGTCACAAGACCATCATCATATATCATCATTCAAATCAGGTTTCACAACAAGAAGCATATGAACTTGATCCAAGAAATTTGATCAAGTCATTTATATTATATATACAATTATATATACATATGGATGAACAAATTAAAGATGATAGGTCACGTTATTTCAAGAAACAAGAAACAAATAAAATGCTCATACTTACCTTAACACAATTTATCTTGAAATTTCCTCTAGAAAATTCTAACTCTAATCCCTCAATTAATTTGAGTTTCTCCTCCTAAGAAATTTCCCCAAACATACAAAAATTAGGATTTTCTCCAAATCAATAATATTTATCATGATTTCCTAATAATTAATTATCTTAGAGTCTCTATTCTTAATTCCCCACAACAATTTTATTTATCTCTTAAAGAAAAATCTGCATTTAATTCGGAGTTACTGCTAATGTTACTATTCATGACAGCCTCAACATTCTGATTTCCTTCCACATTAATTACCATTAATGACTTCAAATTACTTGTAATAAATTCTATATACCCAATATTAATTATTCTAACCCATAGACTTAAATATATCTAAGGAAAATAACTTAAGAAGAAAATTTACCTTCCTCAACACTGAAATTTCCGAAATTCCTTTCTTAAACTGCTGATTTCTGCCTTAATATAGAATAACCTAGAGGTCTAATGCATTAATTTGAGTATTAATGCCTTAGAAAATAAAATGAGACCAATATGAGAAAAGACTAAATTTAACGAAGAAGGAAGGAAGGAAAAGTCGTGAAAACGCTATTGGGGTTGCTGGGGTTAAATAGACCACTGCCCCAGAAAATATGCTTGTCAACTCGCCTCGCCAATCCTGCCTCGGCAATGCTACCTAGCATAAGCCAGCTCGCCATTCTCACTTCGCATTACCCAGCTCGCACTTTCCAGCTCGCCAAACTGATCTGACAATGCCATCTTTCTATTCCAGCTCGCATATGCCACCTCACATATGCTACCTTGCCAGACTCTCCTCGTGAACTCTTCCTCGCATAAGCCACTTCGCTTCTTCACCTCTTCGCTAAACTCTGCTTCGCGAACTGCCACCTCGCACATCCCCTCTTCGCATAATGCCACCTCACCTTTCCTCTTCACCTAACTTCTTCGCCAAGTCCTCTTCGCTAAACCTCTTCGCCAAACTCTCTTCGCCAAACCTCTTTGCCAAAACTCTTCGCCAAACTCTCTTCGCCAAACTCTCTTCACCAAACTCTCTTCGCCATACCTCTTTGCACATGCTTCCTCATATATACTTCTTCACCAATTGCCACTTCGGCAATCTCACCTCGCCACTTTGCTATTTCGCCACTTCACATTGCCAACTCACAAAATGCCACTTCGCGTTTTGCCGACTCGCCATACTAAGACTCTGCTAAGTTGAAACCTTTCCTGAACAACTTACACCTAACTAGCTCGCAAATGAGCTACAAATATTCAAACATACTAATTCTTTTTTCCATTTAAAATAGACATACAGGGGCACAACATATCAAAAATTCAAATCACTAAGACCAACACACAGACCATGGTGACTCTCCAAATGTCGCCCAAACTTACTGCCCTAAAATGCAACTGAACAGAACTGATAAAATCTACTCTCTACTGAGATATACTTATCCAAAAATTTTGAAATTTTACAGACAACATCAAAACATATAAAGGAATATTTTTCATGTTTACACTTTGACTCAATCTGTCTCATTCATTCCCAGTAAATTCAAACAGTCTCAGATTTCCCAGCAAACATATTAATCCAGACCAGTCCTACTCAATGAGGCATAACTCCTCACATACACAGAATTTTTCCAAGCCAATTTACAAAATTATAGTTAAGACATAAACTCACAACTTTTATGTTTTACACTTTTCCAAATTATTTCTTTAAGATCATGCAATTATCCTCAAAAATTCTGCAACTGTAAATCAGAAATTCTAAAATTCTCAAACATTTATTTTTTTTTTTGAAATTAACCAACTCTCAAAACATACAATTTAAATAAAATACTACAAAAATGGTAGATATTACAGAAAAATAAGCAAATTATATTTTAGTCCTTAGGCTTTCCATTAATTAGACTTTAACCCCACAACCTTCTGTAATTAATTATGTCAATTCTGTTGAGAATCAGGTTTCAAAGTAGGAACTGAAATGGCTTATTTTTATCTATAGTTTATCATTATATAGGTTTCAGAGCCAGTCTGGATCGTGGACAATGGGTTTCCCAAAATTTTCCTGAAGTTTCACTTATTTACGGTCTTGCCATTCTATTGATTTTCCAACATCTTTAATACTTTTCCATACTTTCATTATATAATTAGCTATATTTATTCTTAATCTTCCATTATACATGTTACTATGAAAATTTAACTTAAATTAGATACTGTATAAATTTCTTAAATTTCTTATGCTTTGTTGGTGTTTCCTGCCCAATAACTACTATAACTATTCAATTACTGTAACATGCATCTACGGTATTACATTGACCTAGTCACATGCACCTTAACACTTGATTGTATAGCAGCAAGTTAGTTAGTCTCAAGCTCCAAATAGCGAGAAGCATTCTTAAGATTTTTCTTACTAGTTAGCTTCATGATCATATGTTCTTAACTTACAGGCAAAGAATGAAATACAGTTTGGATCTTTTAATTTTAGTCAACTCATGACCAAGATCATATATCTCTCTAATAATCTTATAGACATTTCTCTTAAATATCTTGTTAGATTGTATTTTAGACACTTCTCATAAGTGTTAAACTAATAGTGAGTGAACAAACTTTTATGATAGACAAACCATCAACATTGTTCTTACAAGCTGTTTCAGTTTCACGATCCCGCCTATGATGGATTATGTTACCTTATTGGTAATTTTCATCCATAATTTCATTTAGTAGTTTTAAGAGCTTCTTTGCTCTTTTAGCACATATTGGTTTTCAATAATCTAGATTTTTACAGTTGCCTTTGTTCTTCACTAATGTTGATCTCTATAACTATAATCTTATAATCATTCTAGATTTTGATGAATTAGATACACAATCTAGTACTGACTATATTTACACATTTTATTAATACCACAGCTCTATATGAAATATTATTTTACAATTAATTATACATTAATACTAATCTACATAAAATCTAAAATAAAAAGATCACTAGGTTTGCAATCAAATCCTAGATAATATGTATGAATTAATAGTAATTTCAATAATTTATACAAAATAATAGTTTAATTATTCCAACCAAGTTCCACAAAACTGTAACACCTCAGCCTAGCCTGAACCTAATCTATATAGAGATCTTCGGGGGGGAGATTTTTAATTTCTTTATATTGTAATGTTAATATATATTTATGTATGAAATTGGTATTTATGCATGTTATTTGAATTAGTTTTATGCATAGATATGGTTTAGAGGCTGCTAGGATTTAATCGGCAAATTTTGAGTTTTTGGTGAATTGGGGGC
>CANXYC010855904.1:0-16491 GCA_948193065.1 Aleurites moluccanus | reverse complement strand
TCCCATACATAGATTTATTTTATTGAAAAAAAAATTAAATTTTAGGATTGATTATAAAAAAAAAAAAAAAAAAAAAAAAAAAAAAAAAAAAAAAAAAAATTAAAAATGATAAGTCTAGTATAACCCAATCCATTAGTGAGTAGCTAGAGCAAGCCCAGTAAACCCCCGAAAGCCTGTTTTAATGGTATATTTTGTTTTTGATATATTTTTATATGTAAAATATTTTACTCATATTATACTATACAATAATTAATTTCTTATTATGATAATTTGTTTTCATACTTTAATTGTATAGCTTATTTTTCAATGAGTGAAAATTGAAGGAACTTTTTATTTATAATATTTTTATTTTCACATAATTAATTTTAAAAAATCTTTTTTATTGGAAAAAATTTAAGAAATCTTTATTAAATATATAAAGAATATATGTGAGTAATCATATATTAATTAATAATAAAAAATATAGATAATTTATTATAAAAAATAACTTAATTTAAATGACTTAAGTTATTTTGTATCGTAAAATCCGGCTTATCATAAACCATTGAGTTTAGTTTTATTTAACTTTGAATTTACTTTGGCTCATATGACCAAGAGAATTTGACAATCTTCTATCATTAATTTACTTCAGAAATATATTAATTAGCTGGAATTTGAAAATAATTTTTATTTTTATTTAAAATTTAAATAAAATAAATATTTTTAGCATAATTTTATTATTTTAATCAATCAAAATAAAGCAAATAGAGAATAAAAATTAAATATATGAAAACATTATAAATTACAAAATAATATATTCATGTGTTTCAATCTAACTTTATGTGTTAAATTTTATTTTATTTTTTTGCAATAAAATTCATCTGTTACTTTATTCTTTTAATTAACTTAGGTTAAATAGATATCTAAAAATATATATTTTATGGTTATTATGATGTATGAATTTTTTTTTTTTTTTTTTTTCAATAATCATTGTAATTATAAGTGGTCAATGCGGTAATTTTTTTTTCTAAATAATGAATTTTGATCCGTGATATTAAAATCGTTTGTTAAATAAAAAATGAACTTTATTCCGTGATATTAAAATTATTATTAAATAAAAATTTTTAATTTTAATTAAAGCCAAATAAAAAAAAATCATTTTTTTTTAGTTTTTTTAATTGATTAAGTTGACTTCACACAATGTTTGTAATGGGTAAACGTCCTTAGCTTATAATTTGTTTTTTCTATATTAAGGAGATTTTAACTCAAATTTATTATTTAGATTGTAAGTAGGCTAGAATTTGAAGTTATAATAGTTTAGAAAGTTTAGAAATTTTGGTTTCAAGGGCTAGCTATTCATTTTGAATGACCACAATAGGCCTAAAATAAATAAGTAGTTTGAGAATTAATGCATGATAATGACTCCCTTTCTGTTTTTATTTTTATTTTAAGTAAAAAAGAGTATTCAAATTGACCCTTCTTAGATTACTTATGACTTGTTTTAAAAGAGTATAAGGAAAATGAAATATATAAGTATATGAAATATAATTAATTTACTTCTCATTTTACTAATTAGAATTTAATTTTTGAAATCAACACTCAAAATATAATATAATATTTAAATGCATGCATTAGTGTAGATTAAGAGGTATCGCCTTTGTTTAGTTAGATAAAACAAGACATAATTGAACAAAGGTAGTGTGTTTGTGTTTATTGCCATTTTTTTAGCACTTAATGGATGAAAATAATAATAGACTATTTTCCTATCTTATCAATAAATTTGTATTCTCTCCAACAAATGAGAACGAGCTTCACCAAGTACAAAATTTTGGGAAGCTTAAGTTTTCATGCTTCATTGTAGAAAACCTAATTTTAGGTTTTATGGGAGTTTGACTATTTAATTTAAAACTCATTTTTATTTTTATTCTGACTGTTAAACATGATTTTGGCTCTAATTTTTTAAGCACTCATATCCCGTTTATTTCAAAGTAAATTTTGCCGAATCAATTATAATAAAATTCATTTTGACATAAGAGACGCTAAATACCCACTTTGTATTATTCAATTACCTCAAGTGTTTAAAATATTAAATATATACATATATAGTTACCGAATTGAATTGACCTTTATGTTTTCTAAACAAGCTTGATTGCTTGATATTAGTAAGAAAATCAAAACCAATAATAAGACTTTACTTCTGAAAGAAGATTTAAGAAATCTCAATAAAGAAATAACAAAAGTTATAAAGGGGAAATAAAAATAACAAAAATAAAAATAAATCCATGTCCTAAAAATATAGATTAACATATATAAAAACTTGTATTTATTAAATAAAAAATTAAGTAAATTTAAGAGAAATAAACTAGTACTGACTAATAAAGATTGTCGGTGGTAGCTCAAAGAGCAAAATTTGAAAGAAATTATAAAAAAAAAAAATTGAGAGAAAAAAATATCTAGAGCTTAATAATTTATAATCAACGAACATTTCATTTAGGAGGTGTTTGGATGTAAACGGAATTTTGAAAAATAAAATTTTAAAAACGACGTTTCAAAATAAACTGATATATCTAGTTTAAATTTTTTCTGTTTTTAAGTTTTAAAACACCGGTTTGAATTAATCTGCCAAACACTCCAAAATCTTATTTAACGTTTTTTAAATTTCAAAACGACGTTTGATATCTATTTTAAGAATATCCAAACACCCTCTTAATAGTATTGAGCATTTTCAAATTTATACATTTCAACTCTAGTTAAAACTATATATATATGACTTATTTTGTATTTTATTATAATTTTCCAAAATCATTTGACTTATTTAACCCTAAAAATTAGTAATTATTTGTCTCCTTGCCCTGATAATGATATTAATATTGAAAAATACTCGCTTACATTGAATATAGAGATTTAACTCATACACTCAATTAATGAATAATGCGATATTTTAATTAATATGATTATTTTTTTTTTATCCAATAAAAAATATCAATATCTTTTTTATTTTAGGTATTTTTTTTCTTCATTGAATGAATATATATACTCGTATAAATTTTCTTCGATATAGCTCAATTAGGCCGTCAAAGCCAAGTTGTGGTGTTGTGTAGTGTTCTACACGACATTGTCAATAACTTTAGTGTGCAAGACAAAACTAATTTTATGCTCCTTGCAATGCATCTATAACTGTACAAACCTACCTCATCCATTTTTCCTTAACTACAAGTCACAGGTATTCATATGTTTTGAACCTTTATTATTTCAAAATCTTAAAAAGGAAATGTAATTAATGATTAATATCGTATTTACCTAAAAAAACTAAATATCTACTAGATAAAAAAAATATCATAGTCACATTCATGTAATCATCATTCAATTAATATCCAAAGGCCAATAATACTTGGCCAAAAAGCAATCCATATCATCCAAACTACGATCACTTTTGTTTCCACTTTTACACATCACTCAAATTCTCACATTAATATATTATTTTTTATTTTTTAATTCTAACAAAATAATATGACCCATTGATTTTTCGATTTGATTTAATAGAAAACAATGATACAAAATAAAAATGCATATAATTATTTTATATTGTAGGGAGCTCTTTCTAGTTAGTTAATACTCTAAATTCGTTAAGAATATAAATACATTAAAAATTTTATATGATTAAAAAATAAATATTTTATATGACTTACATAAAATTAGATTCTTCAACTTTAAAAGTTAAAATTTCTTGTTATTATTCTTCCAAATTCACGTATAATCTTCCAATATTATAAAATTGTATCATAGTGCAAAAATCCCAAAAAACAAAACACTAGCACATAAGAAGGCAGAAACCAACTTCAAATGAAAAATAAATAAAATGAAAATTGCAGACAAAGAACAACAAAGAGAGTGAGAAAGCTCAAAGTCCTTCCATTAAGCAGAAAGCAATAAAACCTTTGGCTAATTAAGCATAAAAGAAAGAACAAATTTGGTGAATGAAACTAAGGTCCTTAACCTCGTTTTACCGCATCACCGCCAACGTCCATCACCGTCATAATAGTATCCTCTCACTCCTTTGAATTGCATAATTCCATTGTTAGATCGCTTTAATTCCTTCGATCTATCTTTTTTTCTTCAATTGTTTCAGTAATTTCGCATAGATCAAAAATCAAAATTGAAAATTGAAAAAAAAAAAACAAAGCATAAATCAAAGAAAGAGTTTGACTTGTTAAAAATACTTCCTATATTGTAGAATAGAAATTCCACTTGTATAATAGAAATTCCACTTGTATTAAAGATTATGTATGATTCCTATATTGTAGAATAAGAATTCCATTTATATTAAGAATTATATATTAATTAGAAATTTTTATTTGCTCTGTATTTATTTCTTTTTTAACTTTATTAGATGTGTATAAATAGGGTTATACTCTTTTGATTAATTTAAGAATAAAATACAAACTTCTCACAATAATCTTAATATGGTATTAGAGCTTATAATCCTACGAGATTTATAATTTTTTTTTTTTGTTCCTCTTTCTCTGTGCCTCCAATAACTCTTGTTTCTTTTGTTTTTCATATTCCTCCATAATTCTTTTCTAATGGCTTTTATTACTCCTTCATCCTTTAACCCAAATTCTTCTATTCCTTCTACTCACACTCATCAAAATTTCTCCATAAAATTAACTAGTAAAAATTATCTAGTTTGGAAAACTCAATTTATTCCCCTTCTTAATTATCAAAAACTTATCTCTTTTATTGATGGAACTATTTTTTTCTCCTCCTTTAACTATTCTAAGTACTGGTGAAAATCCTCATAAAATTCCAAATCCTACCTATGAAACATGATTTTTACATGACCAGATGCTTCATTCCTAGTTACTCTCATCTCTTACTTAGAAATTTTTTCCATATGTGATTGGCCTTACTATATCTTTACAGGTATGACAGGCTCTTGCTCATACTTTTGGAGCTGTTAATCAGAATCGTCAACTTCATCTCAATATTGAGTTACAAGAACTCAAGAAAAATGATTTATCTGTTAGCTCTTATCTCAACAAAGCAAAATCTCTTGCAGATGAATTACAAGTTATGGGAATGACAGTTTCTCTTGCTGAATTTAATGCTATTACTTATCGAAATATTGGGAGTGACTATCATAGCATTATTACTGCTCTTAATCTTCGCCCAACTGTAGTCCCATTTCATGAACTTCATGGGCAACTTATGGCTCATAAAATTCTTCTAAATAGTATGAATACTCATGTTGCTAATTACCTGAACAGGTATGGCCCATCTATCTTCTCCACGTCACAGTTATCATCCACTATGGGTGGGCTACTGCCAACCTCACAACAATAGCTACTGCCGATGTCGTAGCAGCAACCTCTTCAAACATCACGCCAAGCTTCCTCATTCAATCAAAATTTCAGACATGGTTTTCAGGGCCCTTGTCAGATTTGTGGCATGCACAATCACACTGTTGATCGTTGTCATCGCCGGTACTCTAATAAATCTCGTTGACAGTTTCAACCCCAAGCTAATTTTACCTTTTCAAGTGGCACTTCTCCCTCTCATTACAATAATCATAGTCATGATCATCATCTTTGGTATCCTGATATGGGTGCGAATTCACATGTTACACCTGATATCTCCACATTGAGCAGTGTTTCTGAATACAAAGGGGGTGATCAATTGCATGTCGGGAATGGTCAAGGTTTGCAAATTTCTCATCTTGTCAAAGTTTATTTTCCTTATTCACATGATTCCTTAAATATGAATAATGTGCTATATGTTCCTTGTATAATTAAAAATTTACTTTCAGTTAATCAATTCGCTAAAGACAATAATGTTTTCTTTGAATTTTGGCCAACTCATTTTTCTATCAAGAATCAGGAAACCAAGAAACTACTCCTCCGTGGCCCAAGTAGGAAGGGCTTGTATTGTATGTGATGTGTCAACCATGTGCTCAAAAGAAGGAAGTGCATTCTACGAATTCATCTCCACCACATGAAGATTGACATGTTAAACTCGATCATCCTAATATTAGAAAAGTCCAACAAGTTGTCAAAAATTTTAATTTAGGATTTTTTAGTCCCAGCTCTATTTGTCATTCATGCTCTTTAGGAAAATTACATAAATTACCATTTTCGACTGTTACACATTTAAGTTCTCAGCCTTTTGAAATCATACATTCTAACGTTTGGGGACCTGCCCCTATGTTATCTCACTATGGTCATCGTTATTTTGTTATTTTTGTTGACGATTTTAGTTGGTTTACATGGATTTATTTTATTAAAAATAAAAGTGAGGTTTTAGCTATTTTTAAATAGTTTGAATTTTATGTTCTGCGTCAATTTCAAACTCCAATTCATGCTTTTTATTCTGATTGGGGTGTTGAATATCAAAGTTTAAATAAATATTTTAGACAAGTTGTTATTCTTCATCGTATTGCATGTCCCTATACATATGAGCAAAATGGCTTATCTGAAAGAAAAATTTGTCATATTATTGACATTGGTCTCACACTTTTAGCACATGCTCACATTCCTTTAAATTTTTGGAATTTTTCCTTTGATGTTGCAGTTAATTCTATTAATTGTATGTCATCTAGTGTCTCTACTGCTACACAAAATCTATTTTTTAAGTTGTTTCGGCAATATCCCAAATATAAAGAATTTAAAATTTTTGGTTGTGCAATTTTTCCTTTTTTAAGACCTTACAACTCTCATAAATTTTTCTATCATTTGCAACTTTGTATTTATTTGGGTCTTTCGCCTAATTATGCAGGATATAGGTGTTTTAATCCATTAACTGGAGGACTTTATATTGCTCGGCATATTCATTTTGATGAGTCAGTCTTTCCTTTTAAAAATTTATATCAGTCTATAGGCACATGTGTAGGTTCTTCTTCTAATCCATGGTTGACAATTTCACATCCAAACTCAACCAAGCTCTTTAGGAAAATTACATAAATTACCATTTTCAACTGTTACACATTTAAGTTCTTAGCCTTTTGAAATCATACATTCTAACATTTGGGGACCTGCCCCTTATCTCACTATGGTCATCATTATTTTATTATTTTTGTTGACGATTTCAGTCGGTTTACATGGATTTATTTTATGAAAAAATAAAAGTGAGGTTTTAGCTATTTTTAAACAGTCTAAATCTTATGTTCTGCGTCAATTTCAAACTCCAATTCATGCTTTTTATTATGATTGGGGTGGTGAATATAAAAGTTTAAATAAATATTTTAGACAAGTTGGTATTATTTATCGTATTGCATGTCCCTATACATATGAGCAAAATGGCTTATCTGAAAGAAAAAATCATCATATTATTGACATTGGTCTCACACTTTTAGCCCATGCTCACATTCCTTTAAATTTTTAAAATTTTTCCTTTGATGTTGCAATTAATTCTATTAATTGTATGTCATCTAGTGTCTCTACTGCTACACAAAATCTATTTTTTAAGTTGTTTCGACAATATCCCAAATATAAAGAATTTAAAATTTTTGGTTGTGCAATCTTTCCTTTTTTAAGACCTTACAACTCTCATAAATTTTTCTATCATTAGCAACTTTGTATTTATTTGGGTCTTTCGCCCAATTATGCAGGATATAGGTGTTTAATCCATTAACTGGAGGACTTTATATTGCTCAGCATGTTCGTTTTGATGAGTCAATCTTTCCTTTTAAAAATTTGCATCAGTCTACAGGCACATGTGCAGGTTCTTCTTCTAATCCATGGTTGACAATTTCTCATCCAAACTCAACCTCATTGGCGCCACAAACAACCCCACTATCAAGTATGTCTTCATTTACTAATTCTTTATTTTCCCATACCCAACCAAGTTCTTTGTTTTCTTCTCTATTACCAACACCACAGTCCTCCTATATACCTCACAATTCACCATTATCAAGTTCAGAATCAACACCATCTTCATCTCAATATAAAATAAGACCTTTATCAGACTTCTATTCACCTATTTAATAGCCTCAAGTCGCACCTCAAGCCAACATGCCATCGCTGTAACTTCATCAGCCCCAACCCGATGCCACCCATCCACAAACAGCAACCTGCATCCATTCCATGTCTCTTCATACCACCGTAATACCTTCTAGAAAAGCCTTGATAACTAAAAGCAAATCATCAACTAATTACTTGGACATAGAACCTACTTCATATACTAAAATCAAACCGTATATTCAATGGCAAAAAGCTATATTATATGAGATTAGTGCTTTACAACATAATAATACATGGCAATTGGTACCTAGACCGAGTGGTGTAAATGTTGTTGGGAATAAATGGATTTTTTGAATTAAAAGGAAACGTGATGGTACTATTGACAGGTACAAGGCTCAGTTAGTGGCCAAAGAGTATACACAGAAAAATGGTATTGACTATAATGAGACTTTTAGTCCAGTTGTTAAAGCTACCACCATTCGCATGGTATTGTCCTTAGTAACAATTTTTAAATGGTCTACTAAGCAACTTGATGTTTCTAATGCCTTTTTACATGGTACTCTTGATGAAACTATATATATGGAATAACCGCTTGGTTATGTTAATCCTCTGAAACCGGATTATGTTTGCCAACTTAATAAATCTTTGTATGGGCTTAAGCAAACACCACGTGCTTGGTTTCATAAACTTGCAACTTTTCTTTTTGGTCTTGGGTTTTAGGCTTCCAAAGCGAATAGTTCGCTATATATGATAAAGAAGGATAATCATCACTTATTTGTACTTGTCTATGTAGATGACATTTTAGTTACAGGTTTTAGTGCCTCGCAGATATCATGGCTTTTCCAAGCCATGCGTGCCACCTTTCCTGTCAAAGATTTGGGTGATCTTCATTATTTTCTTGGCATAGAGGTAACTCGGACTACTTTGGGTATGCATCTTACACAACATAAATATATTTCTGATCTTTTGCATAGAGAAGGAATGAATGATGCTAAAGCTTATGCCACTCCTATGGCTTCTCCACCATTATCCAAAGATTTAGTTTCTATATTTTCTTATCATGAGCGTTATCGTCATATTATGGGTGCTTTACAGTACATTACTCTTACACTTTCGGACATTTGTTTCTCTGTCAACAAGCTTTGTCAGTTTATGCATCAACCTAATGAGAATAATTGGACAGCTCTCAAGCGACTATTACTATATCTCAGAGGCACTTTATGTATGGGACTATATTTCTCATGTAATTCATCTCTCCATTTACAATGTTTTACAGATAGTGATTGATTGGGCTGGTTGCTCGGATGATAGGCGGTCTACTACTGGTTATGCAATTTTTATGGGTCATAATCTTATTTCTTGGATGGCAAAGAAGCAACATACTATTGCTCGCTCTTCTACTGAGAGTGAGTACCGGGCGCTTGCTAATGCTTTTTCTGAAACAGTTTGGATTGTGTCTTTATTATCGGAGCTTGGTTTTTCTCCATCTTGTTCGCCTATTCTATGGTGTGATAATCTGTGAGCTGTTTATTTATCTTCTAATCCTGGTTTTCATGCTCGTACTAAGCATATTGAACTGGATTATCATTTTGTTCGTGAGCTTATAGTTAGTAAGAAATTGCAGGTTCAATTTATTAAATCTAATGATCAGCTTGTTGATATTTTTACGAAGCCTTTGGGTCATCGTTTGTTCATTCCAAATCGTATCAAATTACGCCTTCAAGATCTTCCGGCATCAACTTGAGGGGGGGTGTTAAAGATACTTCGTATATTATAGAATAGGAATTCTATTTATATTAAAGATTATGTATACTTCCTATATTGTAGAATAGGAATTCCACTTATATTAAGAATTATGTATTAATTAGGAATCTTTACTTGCTCTGTATTTATTTCTCTTTTAACTTTATTAGATGTGTATAAATAAGGTTGTACTCTTTTGATTAATTTATAAATAAAATACAAACTTCTCACAATAATCTTAACATGACTCACTTGGATTGATAGTAGAAAGGTTGAATAGAACATTGAGTGCCGGTGATGAAAGACCAACTCGATTAGACTGTTGGTGGCCAAGGCTTGATTGTGCGTAATACACGCATAAGTCTCGGCTGTAATTTAAGTTCATTTGAGAAAAAAAAATATTTAGGCTAAATTGATATTAAGGACTGTTTTGGATCTGATTGGACGTAAAGATTAAGTTCATAAGGAAAATTTAGCATTTATCTAATAAAAATCTTTTGCTTAGAGGGTTATTATCAATATTTTCAAAACCAGACTAGTTAAAGAAACAATGAAAGCAGAGGGTCAGAGGGTCAGAGTTCGATCGAGATCGAACTAGTTAAACAAAAAGAACCAGTATACATATATATGTATATATAATTTAAATTTATTATATATATGATGAAAATAAATATAATATGATATTTTTTATTTTTTATCAAAAATTAAAAAAGAAAAAGAAAATTTTGATTCCTCGAATCAGACCGATTTGACCGGTTCACCGATTAACCTGCCAGTTTATTAGTTTTTAATCATTTTTAGAGATGAATTTTTGAAAACTAACCGAACCGATTCTTAATTCGATTATCAATTTTTCAGTTCGACCAGCCGAATCCGGTCCAATTGTAACAATTATGGTTATTATTAGTAGCTAGTTTTTATTGACATTAAACTTTTTTATCTTTAATTCTATATAAACTTTACTATTTTCTCCTCTAAAAAAGATAATTTTATTTTTTTTAGTCTGTTCCAAATTATAAATCATGTTCATTTTTTAATGTTAATTTAATAGATAATTATTAAATATATATTTCATTAATTCATATTAATATCATCACTTATATAATTATATTTTTACTTTTTTCTATATTGATATTATAAATTTGATAGTATAGGTTTTTAGTATTCTCATATAAGAATATTATAATAGATAATTTAATTATTGTAAATATTGAAAAAAAAAACATTAAGAAGTATGTATTATGAGTATTTTAGACAATAGAATTTTAAGAAGAAAGTGATAAAATTAATATAATAAATTAAAAATAATTAAATTTTTTAATTTACGTGTAAAATGAAAAAAAAAATATTTGAGACGGAAAAAATATTAAAATGAGATATTTATTGTATTGCGAATTGAAATTAATTAGACAAATTTGGAGTAGTTGAAGTGTCGCATTTATTGATAACGAGAGAGATCACGGATTTAATGATCATTAACCAATTTAATTATAAATACCTCAAGTTTGAATGTTTTATGTTACAAGCAATTAAGAAGAGAGTAGATAAGCTTAGAGAAGCTAGCTAGCAATGCCATCAATTGAAGCTCTAGCAATGGCAGGTGTGGATTGGAGAAAGTGTCGCATAAACCTTGCAGAGAGGGAGAGAAGATACAGGGAGAAGACACCACAGTATCTTCTAGCTGAGGCAGAACCAGCAGAAAATAACAAGGACAAGTTGACGGTAGAGAAATGGGAAGTTAAGACAGAGATGGAAGAAGCATTGGCTAAAGTAATCGCTTCTAATGCCAATACAAAAGGAAAAAGGATTTAGCAAGTGTTGGAATTGATGCATATATATTATAGTGTAATTTCTAATTTTTGTATGTGTATCTGTCAAGATATAAAAACGTCTAAAAAGAGATGGAAAATTGAAAATTATATATAAGGTATAAAATATAGATAAAAGTTGCTATATATAGAGAGAGAGAGAGAGAGAGATAGTTTCTGTTGGATATCACCTATATATGCATGAATATATGCTTGTTGTCTTTGAATAATTATGAACTAATATATCTCGGGCTTTTATTATATATATATATATTTGGCAATATCAAACTAAAAATATGTGTAAATCTAGCTAGTGATAGATGACAATAATATTTTGTAATGAATATAATAATATTTTATTATGTTAAGAATATGACTCAAAATCTTAATAAGATTTGAAAAAATATATTTTTTATTTTGTGTGGGAAAAATATTTATCAATTGAGTGAATGATTATTTTTTTATGAAATAAAATTTATATTTTAACATTATTCCTATTTAATTGAGAATATTTATTGAAAAATGATTAATAATGAATAATATTATAAATAAAAGTATTATAGATAGAGTTACTTTCAAATATGCAATTAACTCTTGTCCAATAGGTGATTGAAGATGTGTTTGGTGAACCTTAAAGTGTGTAGGTAGAGTGTTTTTATAATAATTAAAGATATTATGAGAGGTTTTATAGTGAATTATCTTATCGAGAATCATAAATATAGGTTTATTAAGAGACTATTTTTTTTTTATTTTTTATCATTGGGCTTATAACTTCGTTCCTATACTCAACTTGAAACAAACATATTTTGATTTCTTTGGTGTATACATCAATTAATTCATATATAATAACTATCAACATGATTTATTAAGTTAATAGTTCAAAAAAAAAAAAACTTATATAGGAGAGAGTCTAGGTTTTTAATATTTTGGAGGTAAAATAGACGGTTTGGAATGCATGGAGGAGCAGCGGTTGGTAGCCTAAACATACGTTTGCGATATTAAAATTCCCCATAAAAGGCCATACGGCCCAAGATCGCCCTCCCACAAGCATCAAGACTGAGACGTGGTGGTGTGTGGCCTTTGCTTGAGGGTGATTTACCTTATAATTAAATCACCAAACAAAAATACCAGAAGCTCACAAGTCGTCTCCCAAAACGCTCAATTGTTTTTCACACTCAATTTCTAAACTTACACTCGCCCAATTTGCTCTTTATGTTTCTCTAATGCCCCAGACTCGAGAAATTCTTCTCTTATATAATTATACATATATAATGCATAGTTTGCCACTTTATTAGCTAAAATGTTAAGGAATAGAAAATATGCTGCTAATTTTCTTGAGTAAATTTAAGCCGTAAAATTATATTTTCTTTTATTTAGTTTCTTTGATATTAACCTGTTAACCCTAAAATTAGATTTCTAGAATTAACATCTTTTAATTGTTTTAATTAGTTCCTGTGTCAAGTTTTGTCGTCTAAAAAAGTAGATTAAACAGTAAAATTAACTTAATCTTCCATTGTTAAGATTTGATATACAGGCTTTTACAGGGTATTTATATAATTTGAAAACAAATCCTCATCCTAATCTAACTAGCAAATAAAACCCTAATGAAACTAAAAATATATATATACATCTGGGCTTAAAGTATCAATATTACAAACTGGGCTTAGCTCAAATAGGTCCGATGTTCTAACTTTTGGGACAGCGTAACGTAACCGTTCAATTTTTAGGAAATACTATGATACTATCCATCAAAGGTATAATATTCAACAAGTTCTTTTAATTTTTTTTTTTTTTTTTTGATAAATTCATAAATTGCCTTTATATCATAAAAGGTACAAGACTAATTTCTGTTCATATTTTGTGATTGACGTTAATTCAAAAAAATTAATCTAATGAGAATTAAAATACGAAATATTTCATTATAGATTAAATTCAATGAGATCTGCTGAGCCAATTTTTTAACTTCAATTGTTTTCGTGACCTATTTGTAGCTAAAATTGGGGAAACGCAAGAAATAAATCTCCATTCCTCAAGCTACCTATAAAGAAGTGCAAAACACTCAAACAAAACCTAATTAATTAATCGCCAAGTACTTGTTCGTAGTTCTAATTCTTCCAACTTTACACAAAAATCAAATTATGAGAAATAGAAAAAGATTATTTCTCCTTAATTTTATTGAAAACTGTTATTTGCGATGGTAATATATATTAAACGTAACCTTACTATTGGGAAAAATAGTTTGCAAATATTTTTTCTTTTTTAAAGCTTTTGCAATAAAAACATGTAAATTTGACTTTAAAATTAATGAGTTTTATAATCTCCAATGACGCTAACAAGACACTTCAAAAATCAGCTTTATAACCCTAAAAATACAATACAGTATAAAGCTATTATGCATTGAATCAAAATATTTTTTTCTAAATTTTTTTTATATTTAAAGACACCCACTTTTTTTTTTATTCTATATATTATCATGATATTTAATAGTTAAATATACTTGATGTACATAAGACTT
Source organism: Aleurites moluccanus (assembly GCA_948193065.1). Classification (NCBI taxonomy): domain Eukaryota; kingdom Viridiplantae; phylum Streptophyta; class Magnoliopsida; order Malpighiales; family Euphorbiaceae; genus Aleurites; species Aleurites moluccanus. Next base: position 2,491 of record CANXYC010855904.1, on the reverse strand, counting down.
ACTGGTTAATACCAGTGATAAATGAAATTTTAGTTAATTATTTTTAATTTTTTTGAGAGATAGTGTCCAGTATTAACTAGTATTTATATCAGACTCAATATGAGAGATGATGTCCAAATATATTTGCAATGCAAAGTAAAAAAAAATCCTACATAAATTGCGAATAAATTTTTACATCAATGGGAGATTCAAAAGAATTTATCAGTGGATCAACATATTAGAAGTAATTTACTATAAAATATTTTAAATTAGTTTTAGGTTTAATAGATAAAATTAATTTTTACCTTATTTTGATAATTCTTATCAAAGTTTAAATAGTAAATTATTAGTATGGTATAGTGAATTTTAAGGTTAATTTCACTTTTTACCATTTAAATTAATATACAAATATTATTATTGTTATTTTTAATTTATTTTAGGATAGAATTACAACTAAAATTTTAAATTAAAATAGTATTGACACTTAAAAATAAGATATAATTGCAAAAATACACTAATAAATTTATGAATTAATCTGTTAAATTTTAGATTTACATTGGCTCTAATAATTTACAATTTTATGGAGAGCAAAAGTAAGAAATTTGTGGGGGAAAATCTAAAATCTGTAATATATATAAAGCACGCATCCAGAGATTTCATAACAGTTTATTGAGTTTTTTTTTTCCTATATAGACTCAATAGTCTTCTTGGCATTTATTTATTGATTTTAAATGAACATTTGGCAACTTATTAAGTGAGTATTTAAATATTTTATTTATTATTTTCTATTTAAATTCACTTTTTTTTATTATTATTATTTTCTTCCAATATCATAATGCAATGCAACTGCTTAATTCCTCTTAATTTCATTTAACAAAAATTGAAAAAATTATTTATATACATAAACAAAAGAAAAAGGAAATCTGATCAAAGCTGAAAGAATTTCCTAAAAAATAAAATTGAAATAGATAAGGAGAAGAGAATTAGAAGAGTAATGATTTTTAAAAACAAAAATCAATGTACAAAATATTATGCAAAATATTAATTTATTAATATTAAATATTATGCAATATTAAATATATAAAATATTATTCTTCGTATTATTAAATATATTAAAATAGTAATATTTATATCTTATTATTTATTTATACATTTATTACCTATAAATATAAATTTTATTATTTATTTATAGAATTTTTTAATTTTGAAAATTTATAACTTTTATAAGAATTCAAATAAAGATATGAAAAAGAATATGAAACGCTAAATATAGATTCTTTTTTATTTAAAGAGTATTTATTTATTTATTTATTTCAAGTTTTTCTGCACCAAATATGGTTGTATATAGTACAACAATCCAGATCCATATTTCCATTTTGTATTATATATCTTGTCTCATATATCTCTTTAAGTTCCACATCACTTTTTTCTTAAATTGTTTTAATAGTTAATTTTTTTTTTATAAATAATATGACGTTTAAAAAGACATATGGAATATGAGATGAGACACAAAATGAAATAGAAAATTCGGATTGATAATAGAGTCAATTCAGTTATTAAATACATACATGTTCGGTTATCCATGTAATTATTTGAGTAATTTTCATTTTAATATGAGTAGGAGAATGGTAGTTTTTCTTATATATTTGTTTAAACATTAGTCAAAGTTGTTGTTTCACTCAATTGAATTGTCTTTACAATGTTTCTTGAAAGTTTGGAAGTGCAAAATGTCAGAAGTCATTTTCTTTTTGATGTTTTAAATGTGAAAGTTATTTTTTTTAATGAATTTATTTTCTATTATGAATGCATTTGTTGTTAATGAATGGATTTAAGAGGAGAAAGTCACTCCAGAAATTAAATTATTCATTTTATTTCGATTTCTATTGTTAAGTGAGATATTATAAAGAAAAAGCAAATATAGAAGAAAAATCTCGAGAGAAAAGAAGAATGAATAGGAAATATTTTGTATTTTTATTTCATTTCTCATGTGAATTATGTACAGTAGCTATTGTGTATATATATATATATATATATATATATATATATATATACAAAAATGACAGTTATTAAATCAAAAAATATTTGGCTGTATGTATAGATGTATACATAAAAAGAAAGATGCCTAAGGATAAGAGTAAATACAACTGTTTTAACTAACTAGTAACTAATTTATAATTAACAAAATGATTAATTAATATTTAACACATCCCCTCAAGTTGAGGCTTGAAAGGATTCCAAAGCCCCAACTTGCCAAGTAAATGACAGTGATTTATTTTTGTAAGTGACTTGGTGAATATAACAGCTGCTTACTCATGTGAAGGCACAAAATTAGTGATGATGAGTCCCTTTTGTGTCACGACCCGCTCTCGTGAGCCGCGACGGTCCTAGGGCACGGGAGATGCCAATGGCGACCGGCACCCGTAGAACCCAATATCAGTCCTATCAATACAATATGCCTGTATAAAATCTCTATTCATTCATTATCAATCACAACCTGTCATACATTCTCAAT
>CANXYC010855804.1:0-10605 GCA_948193065.1 Aleurites moluccanus | reverse complement strand
TAATTTAATTAATAATTTAATTTCTTCTTAAATTATTTTTTAAAATAAAAAATAAAAAATAAAAAATATTTTATAAAAAATATTTTTGTTTATTTTTTATTTTAAAATTTGTCAAAAATATGAAAATAAATTTTTTAACCTCAAAAAAAAAATTAAAACAAAATTAGGATAGACATTTTGATATTTTTACTATCCTTATAAGATTGATTAACAGTTGACTAATAACTCTATTTTTCTATTTACTATTACAATTTTCTTCTTATTTTTTGTTTTTTTTTTTGCTTTTTCAAAAACTAAACAAAATATAACAAAATTCACTTACAATAAAATTTTTAATTTAGTTTTCAAGATAAAACATTATTTTATTATTGAAATTTTATCTAATTAATAAATGATCTCTTTTTTAAAAATTAATTAAATAATCACTCAATTTTCAATTCAGTTAAATCAGTTAGTCTTTTTGTCTAAATTTTTTTAATTTTATTTTAAAATACTTAATATCCAAAATATCTCACCTACTGTTCTACCACCATCACTATCTAGTTTAGTTTTACATGAAAATCCCCGGTTATAAATCAAGAAAATCAATTGATTATATAAAAAATTTTAGATCCTTTAATCTCTAAGAAGATGTTTAAATCTATTTAAAATATATACAAAACACTTTTTTTAAATTTAAAAAATATTTAATAATTTTTAAGTATTTAAGTGATTAATTTAAAATATAATTTTAAAATTTTAAAAAAATAAACTAAATATAATAATTTTTTAAAATAATATTTTTAAAATTTTATTTTAAAAATAAAATTTTCATCCAAACACCTACAGTGAACATCATTTCAGTTTTCTTCAGTTTTCTTTATTGAGAGAGAGATTTGTTTTGATAGCCATGACTTCTCAAATCTCAAGAGCACCTTGACAAGATGTAGCTTCGAAATTCCAGATTTGTTTCAGCCACTAATTATTATGCATTCGGTTAACAGAAAATTAGCCCAACTTCCACTTATTATATTTCACGAAAGAAAAAACAAACATCGTTTGAGGTTTTAAAATTGAATTTTAAAAGCTGAAGGGTAAATCTATAGACTATAAGCTTTACTTCATCGTCATATTCGAAGGTTTTGAATGCTCATCTATATAGGGATTATTTGGATAAAAACGTAAAAAATAGTATTTTGTTAAAAAAATTTAATTTTATTAAAATTGAGCGTTAATTATTTAGTTTTACTCCCTAACTTTTAAAATTTGCGTTAAATATTAAAAATAATCTAATTTCTTTTATTTATCCAAACACTTCAAAAATCACAAAATTTTTAATTTTAACATTAATTTTTTCATAAAATGCAGCTTAAAACGTTTAGCTTCTTATCCAAACACCCTCGTAACATTATGAGGTAAGTTTTTGCGTTATTGTTATTGCTTTTTTTTTTTCTTCCTTTCTTTGAAGATTTGTTGAAATTATTAAAAAAATTATAGTGTTTAGAGTTTGGGACTAATATTTCATTCTAATTGCAGCTTTAAAGCCTTCTTGATGGCTATGATTTTCAATTATAATATTCAATTTGTTTTTTATTCTTTTCATTTTTTTTATCTATTATTTTAAAAATTTATTAATTTTTATTTTTAATTATCGTTTTAAATTTTTAAAATAATATTTATTTATTTTTTTTTATTTTATCCTTATAACATTTAATTAAAATATAATAACTTAATTTAAAATAATATTAAGGATATAACGTTAAATAAACTATTCTCAATTTAATTAATAAGTATCTTAATATATGTACAAAACTTTAAATAACAGATAAAAAAATAAACGGAGTAATTGTTTATAATTAAAATTTAAGAAAAAATAGGGATATTTTATTTTATTTTATTTTATAAATTTTAATAGTAAAAATAATAAAATGATTAATTTATAATTAAGAGACTATATAATTAAATTCTTAAAAAAAAAAAGAAACTACTTCATTTAATAGATTAAGAAATAATAATTAAACATTAATTTAGAGATTTCTTAAAAATAAGAAAGAGTACAAAAAGGGTGTGTAAAGATAATATAGACTCCAAGATAAAAGTGATGGGGTGATTAATTTAATGAGGAATTTAAAGTAAAAAATTATGTAGTTAATTTTTTAAAAAAATTATTTAATATTAAAATTTAAACACTAAATAATAATTAATCATTAATTTTAAAATTTCTTAAAAACAAGAAAGAAAACAAAAAGGGTGAGTAAAGGCAATAAAGTCTTGAAAACAAAATTGTGGCTGTGGCTAAAGAATATAGATACAAACACAATCATCCATGGCCGTGAGCTTCTGCCAAATTTTACACACTCCACTATTCTACTTTCCGTCTCTTCCTAAACCTTCTTCTTCATTCAAATCATTGAGAACTAATAAACTCTGTGCCGCTTCAGCATCATCGGAAATGGAGTTGCACAATCAGGCACGTTCAAAATACTTGGAGTTTCCTTTTGTATCGATCCCGCACAGAGATCTGATGGTTGATGTTGTATCCACTGTAGAGAATCGCCTGGACTCGCAACTCCTCCCTTGTACTCTTCCACTTGATTTACTACACTGCCAAAACGATAGTGGATCCGCTCAAGCCTCGCTTTACATTAGATCTGGCAACCAGTTCTCCGCCGTACGTGAGCGATTTTCTCTCCTTTTCAGTTTTCTTATTTTAAAAATTAAATTATTAGTAGTTTTATTTTGATTAATTTAATTATTAAGGTTTATAAACGGATATACGGTTGATTAAAGAAAAATTTTAATTCCAAATACTTTCTTATTTATTTTAATTTGGGAAAAAAATAAAGTCTATAAATAAAATTAAACGAAGTAAATTGACCAAATCAAATTAGTTTATTTTTTTATTCAGATGATTCTATTTTTATAGTAATCCATTTGAATTCAACTTTTAGAGTGATTTTGTGAGCATATGGACTAGCTACGTCATTAAGTGTTGATTAAAAGCTCAGAGTGGGCGAGGGCAAGGGCTGCCTGACCTGAATTTGAAAAAATTATTATTTTATGATATATATGCGACGTGTAAATAAGTTAAATTATTGGTGATTACTTTACTAAATTTTATAAATAAAAATTACAGCATTGTTATTTGAACTTTTTAAAATATGATATGTGGTCTATTTTTTTTTTGATGAATAGAAATTTTAAAAAATAATTTCATATAAGCATTTTAAACTGTTTTTTATCATCAAAAGTTGATTTGTAAATTTCATCTCTCTTAGTTCATAATTCTCTAATTTTTTAAAAAAATTAGATTTTAATATTTAACAATTAAATTTTTTTTCTTTTTGTCATTTATTTAATTTAGAGATTTTAAAATTGTAAATCAGAATAAGAATGCTTATACGATATTATTTTTTAAAAATTAAGAAATTCCTCAAAAAAAAAAATTGTATAGACACTAAAGTTGTTCAGACAATAGCAATGTTATTTTTCCTTTATTAAATTAAAAGTTAGTACAAATATTATAGTATCTCACTTGAATGACTTGTAAGTATAATATTAGAAATAACATTGTAAGTTACATGATAGAGGATAGTCCTCTCCTTTAATATCTTTTATTAAATTGGTGAAATCACCTTCGTGAAGAGATTGAGAAGATCACACATCTGATTGGCTTAAAATATATTAGTTTTATGTAATATTAAATATATATTTCATATTATTTATAAAATTTAGATAATAATTTATTAATTTGAGCTTATTCAATCTTTAATTTGAAATTAATAAATAAATTTACCTAAATTTTTATGTCAGAGTTTATTAAATTTTTGGGATGATATTGGCAGGTTGATTTCATATTGGGTAGTTGGTTACGTTGCGAGCTACCAACTGGTGGAGCAATGAACATAACGAGCCTTTCAGCCTATTTAAACCTTTCAACTGATGCGCCAAACTTGATTGTTGAGCTCATCCAAACTAGTCCAACATCACTACTCTTTATTCTTGATTTACCTCCTCGAAAAGACCTTATTCTTTATCCAGATTATCTCCAAACTTTCTATGAGAACTCTCAATTAGAAACTCGCAGGCTATTGCTTCAAAGCCTCCCTGACGTTCAACTTTGTGTCTCTCCATCACTTTATCTTCGTAGCCTTCTTTCACCTACGGCAATAATGATTCGAGTAGAAACTGATAGCGGAGATCGTATTGAGGAGTTTATAAAAGAACATATAAGTCCTGTTGCCAAGGAAATTGTTGGGTTTTGGTTGGATAATTGTGCTTGTGGATTAGAGAGAGAGGTGAATGTTCAAGAGGAGGAAAAGGCTTATTTGAAGAAAAGGGATGAGCTTATTAGAAAGAAAACTATTGAGATTGATATGGGATCTAATTTTGCAAGGTTGTTTGGGCAAGAACTTACTGATAGAGTATGGGGAGTTATACGGAATGTTTATAATGTCTGAGCTTTATAAAGGTAATATATTTCTTTATATCTATTACTCTGTCACAATTGGGTTATAATGGCTTTTCGTATGGGAAAAAAATAGAAGAAGAGAAAAATTAAGCCCGAAGTTTTGGTTTTTTGGGTGATAGGTTTTGATTCTATGGGGTAATATATATATATATTCTATAGGAAAATACTTTAGCTATCGTGGGTGTACAAAAATCTGTCTTTTAGCTGAAAGACTTGGGAAAATGTAACTAAATATATTATTTTAGGAAAATATTGTTATATTTTTAGATGAAACATAATTTTAGAGTTGAAAGTCTGTTAAAAAAATATAAATAAATTGCATTACTACTATTGATTTAGTAGTGAATTTGTCTGGTTTTTGATAATTAGTTAGAAGCATTGGCAATTGTGTAACATATTTAATATCATTCCAATAGGATGATGTATAAGCTATGTCACCATTCAAATCATAGTTTCTGTCACTATCAATATAAAATTATAAATTTACTTTGAATTTTAGTTTTGTTATTGCTATTAGTTAAAGTATTGGAATTGGAAAGAACCTTATTATGTGTTCCAAATCATTTCGTATTGAATTATATTTTTTTGAGATGGATATTGAATGAATTTTAAGTGTACAAGCAAGTTCAGAAGCAATTCCTTTTTATTTGAAAGGCAAAATCAGAGACGGAGCCTCTTTAGGGACCAGAGGAGTTTGGGCTCTTGTCAATATATATATATATTTGTCCAAAAATTATCATTTTATTTAGTTTTATTTACACCAATAAATAATAAGTTATATTTAAAAATGGGTTTTATATGATGTATTATATACTCATTAACAAAATAATTTATTAATAAAATTTTATCAAGTCGTAATAAATAATAAAAGTAGATATTTCAAATTTATTTATTTTTAATATGAAAATCTATTAATTGCTTATGTTATCAAAATGGATTTCTATCTTCATATATTTAAAAAAGAAAATTAATAATAAAAATTATTACTAACCGATATTAATTAATAAATATTTTTTATTACTAGCCAACATAAGTAAAAAAATATAAATTAACTTTTTTTTATATATATTTATTATATATGAAGAAATCCAATATTTTTTTTTTAATTTTTTTTATTAAGTATCTTAAATGAATTGGCAGATATAATGGCTAACTTTTTATTTTTTTCATATTTATTCTTTTAATTTTTTACTTTTATCTTTTTAACTTATAAAATTTTTATAGTGATCCTTTAATTTTTTAATTTTATACTTATAATTTTAAATCTTTTTATATTTATCTTTCAAAATTTTTATTTTTTTTCATATTTTTCTTAACTTTTTTTTGACTTCTTTAGCTTTAAAATTTTTTTGTAATTAGACTTCAAAATTTATATATAACCCATATAAAAATGATGCTATAAATTTTCGCTCACTTGGCAAAAATCCTGAATCCGCCACTGTACAAAATAATGGATAAAGCTACCATATAAGTTTTATCCATTCCCAAGACTGTGTAGTTGCAAATTCAAATTCTAGTTGGATTGTAATTGAAAAAACTGTAATTTTTCTCTGCAACTGTTTTTATTTAAGCTATAGAATTAGAATTATGATTTCGAAATTATTCGGAATCTAATTAAATAAATGAATAAATAGGCTCCCACTTTCCAACTTCCAACTTGTAAAGTGAGCTGAGATGAACAACAGGGGACCTGAAGGGAACCATGAATATCAGAGAGAGTGAAAGCTTGATTTGTGGCTGTTGTTACAATGACTGTAAGCCTCTTCAAGTCTTTAACCTCTTTCCTTGTTATTTCTTCTTCACCTTCATTATTCAAATCTTCATAATCAAGAACCAAACTGTCTGCTGCTGCATCAGCATCTTCAATAGAACTGGAACTGCACAATCATAGCTGTTCAAATTTCCAAGTACCCTTTTATAAATAATTTGCTCTGTCCATGTTTGAATTTCCTTCTTTTCGCTTATTTATGTTCATATATATATATATATATTGTAAATTTATATCATTATACTGATTTAATAATGATTTCATAAACCTGAACCTTTTCCTGCTCGTGCTAGTAACTGCTGGATTCAGCTTCATTGAGTAATCTAAAGATTGTTGGTCCAACATATTTTGAGATGATTTATAGTTCATCAGGTGGGGCTTCAATTCATTGAGGTTGATTAGCATTTGATCCTGTTGATACTGGTTAGTAATTGGTTGCTAGAGGAACTGACATATTTCAGTAATTAGTTTACAGGAAAGTTCTAAATCTGCCTGCATTTTCCAGAAAGCTTATGGCTTTGGATATATGCCTTTTGATGTTTGAAGCCATTTTTATTAATTCTCAAGTTATTAGTTGTTAGATATATGCCCTGCAAATGTCTTCCAGTCTAATGCTGTTTGTTTGTTCTATTTGGCAATTGGCAGGCTGATTTCACGTTGGGAAGTTGGCTACAAGCTACCAACTGGTGCAGCTTTACAACAATAATGATTCAGAAACTTTCTACGAGAACATGAAGTTGGATGCACGCAAGCAAATGATTCAGAAACTCCCAGAGGTTCAACCTTACGTCTCTTCATCTCTTTACCTTCGCGGCCTCTTCTCTCCCACAACAATAATGATTCGCATAAAGCTGAGGCAGGTGGAGCAGGTCGCTTGGAGGAGATCATAACAAATTACATAAATCGTATTGCTCAGGAAGCTTTTGGGATGTGGTTGGATCATTGTGCTTGTGGAGAGCCAGAACTGTCAGATTGAGTATTGGAAGCTATACGAAGTGTTTATAATATAACTTTGTCAAGGATTCATGTACATTATCCTCTCACAACCTAAAAATTGATTAAATATCTTAGAAGTGAATGAACATTTGGTTGTGTTGGAGTCGACTATAAGACTTGATAATTTATTTAGCTCGTTGCCCATTGAGTTTGTGGGTCTTGCTTGCATTATTGGCCAATGCCCAAGATGCCACAACATCGAAGCACTCCAATAGTACTGAGCCAAAGTCCATTAGTTAGTAACCTCAATGTCTAAAAGCGATAATTGCAATCCCTTTTTTGCTTAATTAACAAAATTAAAGAACAGAAGCGAGAAGAAAGTGCAAATCCAGGATTGATTTTTTTTTAAGGGAAATCACATTTTTTATGCATTCAAGTGTCATTTTCAACCCTTTTTTAAAATCTTTATGACGTACTTGCAGTAGTTTCTACCAAAAGAACAGAAAGTTTCAAACGAATCTGTATTCTAGCTGACAGTTAAAAACTTAAAAGCAAATCATCAAGAAATTCTTGCTCTCATGGAAGACAAGACTGATTCAAGAACGCAAATTGCAAATTTAGTATAATGATTGACACGTTAACATATTAATTGATGAAGAGGAGACTTTCTTTCTGCTATTAATGATCAACCTATGCACATCAAGATAATCGATATAATTTAATAATAAATATATATATAATCTAAGTAATAGATATGGATGGGTTCAAATATCTCTCTAATGCTTAAAATAAAAACTAATTAATATATTATTATAAACCTCCTGTCTTTTTCTCATTTATTCAAAACAAAATGTCTCTTAGTAGAAGATTTGATGTTGTTGGTGAACTGATTACATAGACCACAGAATCTGTTTATATGTTAGGTATATTATATTATTTTTGGTATTACTTCATGGCATGGTATGTTATTGATAAATGCATATTTTTGTTAGGCTCAAATTAATTAAAACCACTAACCATTTTGATTTCGACACGTAGACAAGTGTAGATATATCTGATGGTGACACAAATAAACCTCACAAGCTTCCCCGAACCTTTTAATTCAAACTTATATTTTATCTATAGAAAAAAAAAAAACTGATATATTTTCAAGCTACCACGTGGGTATTCTCCACGTGTAAAATATGTCACCATCACAGACTTGTTCTAGAACCGGATTCAACTTGAATTTTGAAATTAAGTTTTAATTAAAATCAGATATTAATTAAAGTTTACATTTTTTTCTTTCATAAAATTCTTTTATAATTTTTAAGTTTCTTTTCATAGTTTTAAACTTATTATTCATATTTAAAGGATCGACTTGTTCAAAAATATAAAAATAATTAACTTGTAGTTTAATAGTAAAAAACAAAGCCAAAAAAATAATTTTAAATGAGTCAAAAATTAATCTTATTTAAAAAATTAAATTTTAATAAACTAAATAGAAATTTTTACATACATTAATGGTATTTTTAAATTAAAAATTTTTTTTTTGTCATAATGATTCAAATTTAACTGAACTCTCATAGAACTCCAATCCTATTAATAGTCACCAATTAAAATATGTTATTATTTAGAAACTTATCGTTTTAATTAAATATCATGAAAATTTTATCTGTATATGAATCTCTTCGTACTCAAATGTAAATGAATCAGATTTAATAAATTTAGATATTATGAGATAATCTTAAAAAATAATAAATTAATTAATTATTTTTTTTTATCTAAAGTTAATAGTGATCTTGCGTTTTTTGGAAGGATTTTTTTCAAATTCCTCCCAAAAAAAAAATAGTGGGGGGTTGCTGGAGTTGGAGAGAATTCAGAAATGTGGTACTCCAAACCTGAAAAAACAGGCACAAACATAACACATTACAGCTATGTGCTTTTTGGCTGTGGGCTCATTAGCAAAAGATTATTGGGTTCTAGAGCTCCTTTTTAAAGACACCTGTAACAAAAGGAAATCAGTTTTGTGACGTAACCTGCAAAATTTGTTAGGCTTAAATTAATTAAAACCAATTGTAATTAATTAGGATAAAATCTACAACAACTTAGCTTCTCTCATTGCTTAATTAGTCTTTTTTTGTCCATTATTATTTAAATGCTAATTAAACTTTAAACTCGTAATTAATTTTACACATCAATCAACTCATCACTATTGCATATTGTCTTCTATATAAACACACCCAGTTTCTCATTTCTCATTGAGTTAGACAGAGTGAGAGAGAGAGAGTGAGAAAGAGAGAGATGGGTATGGTTCTTGTATATAGTTTTTGCTGTGTCATTATATTATTGATAACTATTCTTACAGTCAAAAGAAGACTACAACAGAAGAAGAAAAGAGCAAAATTGCCACCAGGTTCAATGGGGTGGCCATATATTGGAGAAACTCTTCAACTCTACTCTCAAAACCCTGATATCTTCTTTTTAACTAGGCAAAAAAGGTTCATTGTCCCATTTTTCTCTTTCTGCAGTCTTGCTTACAGTTTTGAAGATTACTGTCAATTAAAAACTCATTAATATGATTATTCAATTTTGGGTTTTTTATTTAAGGTATGGAGAGATATTCAAGACTCGGATTCTTGGGTGTCCTTGTGTTATGGTGGCTAGCCCTGAGGCAATTAAGTTTGTGTTGGTGACACAAGCACAGTTGTTCAAGCCAACATACCCTCCTAGCAAAGAAAAATTAATTGGGCCATCAGCAATCTTTTTCCACGAAGGGATTTACCATTCTCAAATGAGAAAACTAGTACAAGTTTCTTTATCCCTTGATGTGATCAGAAACCTGGTCCCTGATATTGAAGCTATTGCTATCTCTACCTTGGATTCTTTGTCTAGTATTCCCAATGTTATTAACACTTTCCATGAAATGAAGAAGGTTAGTTCATATCCCATTCTTTGATCACTAGCTAATTAATAGTGTCATTTATTAGTAATTGCTTCTTTTTCATATGGGAGAGAACAATATACATGCAAATGGCGAAGGCTAAAAGTTTAAAAATTATTATTTAAACATTGATGCAAAAATTCATTAATTAATTAATGTCTTTTTCCCCTTTTTACCAGTATTGGGTTTTAGTACAAAATTTTGGATCAAAACACATTAATATTGCCGTTTAAACCATTAGTAAAAGAAATATACCATTAGTAAAAGAAATATACATGTATATATACATAGACACGCACAAAAAAAAAAACAAATGCGTATAATAAGATATACTTCTAATTTAAATAGTTGAATTGCTTGCAGGAAATCATAAGTTTAATATTTAATTAGCAGTTTAGCACTGTTCATTAGTTTTAAAAAAGTTGAATATTTAAAAAATGATGTATAATTTTTTAGACCATATTAATAAAATTAATAAATTAGAATTCAACCATTATATATATATATATATATATATATATATTTGAA
>CANXYC010855636.1:0-29637 GCA_948193065.1 Aleurites moluccanus | reverse complement strand
AGATCTTCAATGCAAACACTACTGCAGCCATCTCGAGATCATGAGTTGGATAGTTCATCTCATGCTTCCTTAACTGCCTTGAAGCATAAGCTATCACTCTTCCATGCTGCATAAGCACACAACCAAGCCCCACTCGCGATGCATCGCAATTCACCGCATATCCTCCTTCACCCGACGACAAAGCTAAAACAGGTGCCGTGGCGAGACAAATTTTTATTTATCTCTTTAAGAAAATCTATATTTAATTTCGGAGTTACTGTTCATGTTACTATACATGACAACCTCAATATTCTGATTTCTCTCACATTAATTACAATTAATGACTTCAGATTACTTGCAATAAATTCTATATACCCAATATTAATTATCCTAACCCATAGACTGAAATAAATCTAAAGAAAATAGTTTAAGAAGAAAATTTACCTTATTTTGCTCAACACTGAAATTTCTGTGATTCTTGCTCAAATCTGATGATTTCTGCCTTAATACAGAATAATCTAGAAGTCTAATACATTAATTTGAGTATTAATGCCTTAGAAAATAAAATAAAACTAATTCTGAGAAAAGACTGAATTTCACGAAGAAAGAAAGAAGGAAAAATCGTGAAAACGCTACTGGGGTTGCTGGGTTTAAATAGAATACTATCCCAAAAACACGCTTGCTAGCTCGCCTCACTAATCCTGTCTCGGCAAAGCTACCTTGCCTAAGCCAGCTCGCCATTCCTACTTCGCATTTCCCAGCTCGCACTTTCCAGCTCACCAAACTTGATCCGGCAATGCCACTTCGCTAATCCAGCTCGCATATGTCACCTCGCATATGCTGCCTCGCGAATTCTTCCTCGCATATGCCATCTCGGTAATGCTTCTTCGCTTTTTTGCCTCTTCACTAAACTCTTCTTCGTGAACTGCCACTTCGCACATTCCCTCTTCACATAATGCCACTTCGTATAATGCCACCTCTCTTTTCCTCTTCGCCAAATCTCTTCGCCAAACTCTCTTCGCCAAACCTCTTCGCCAAACTCTCTTCGCCAAACCTCTTCGTCAAACTCTCTTTGCACATGCTACCTTACATATGCTTCTTCGCCAATTGCCACCTCTACAATCTCACTTCGCCACTTCGCATTTGTCGGCTCGCAAAATGCCACTTTGCATTTTGCCAGCTCACTACGCCAAGACTTCTCTAAGTTAAAACCTTTTCTGGACATCTCATATTTAGCAGTTCGTAAGTGAGCTACAAGTGTCCAAACTTACTGATTCTTTTTACCACTTAAAATAAACATGCAAGAACACAACATATCAAAATTTCAAATCATAAAGACTAACACACAGACCATGGTGACTCTCCAAAAATCACCCAGACTTACTGCCTTAGAATCTCTCTGTACAGTTCTGAGAAAAATACTCTCCATTGAGATATACTTATCCAAAAATTCTGACATTTTACAGCCATCATCACAACATACAAAGGAATATTTTTCATGTTTACACCTTTAGATAATTCTATCTCAGTCATTCCCAGTAAATTCAAACATACACTAACTTCTTGCAGAAACACTTAACCATACTAGTCTTACTCAAATAAACATAACTCATTACTTATACAAAATTTTGCCAAACTATTTTACAGAATTATAGTAAGACATAAAATCACAACTTTCATGTTTTATACTTTATCAAATTATGTCTTTAAGATCATGAAATTAATCTCACAAAATCCTAAAACTGCAAAGATTAAAATTTCTGAAATTCTTAACATTCACATTTGAAATTAAATTAATTCTCCAAACATACAAAATTAATAGAAACACAACAAAAATGGCAGATATTACAGTCTAGTTGGGAAAATTACATTTCCTATTATTCATACCTATTCTCTTAAATTTGCTACTATTTCTTTGCTCTCTTGCTCACTGTTACTTTCATGTTCTTATTGCTCACTTTTACTTATTGCCATTCAATTGCTTTCTTTTATTTAAATGCTTTTTAATTTACTTGTCATTTACTTTAATTACAAACAAACATACAACCTTGATTACAATATTTAAGACTTTATTTTCTTTTCTTTTATTAATTTAATTCGTGATAATCTCAATTGTAATTTATATCGACCAAGCCTTTTTTTAATAGAAAATGATCTTGGTTGTCCTTACCATTTGTGTTATACCTACCTCGTGCACTTGCAAGTATATTCGTAGCCTAACACCATTTGAGACAAACCAGTTTTTAGCATCACTATCGAGGAATTGAATTAGGGCTAATTTATTATGTTGCAATTGAATTTTATATACTTTTGCAATTTTTTTTAATTTTAATTACTATTAATTTCTCTCTATTTTTCTACTATTTTAGTTTACTAATTTTGTTATTGTTTTTTTTTTCTTTTGGCTATTATTCCATTTGCTACTGTGCTCTTTTTGCTTTAGTTTTTCAATTCAATTTACTAAAGTCATTTTTGCCTTTTAGTGAATTTAATTTGTTTGACAAAATTCTTTTACTGTTTCACTTTGTTTGCTGCTTTAATTTTCTTGAAATTCTATAGTAAGTTGTATTTATTTGTTTTCCTTCTTTTTATTTGTTTAACTCTATGTTTTTTTTAATGTGTTTTACCAAACTTCTTTACTATTTAATTTTCTTTTTTGTTTTAATTTCTTTATTTTCTTTTCAAAATTTTCACCACAAAAAATAAATAAAAAATATTTATATTATGTTTGTTTCTTTTTATTACTACTCTTACTTTTGTATTTGTGTATGTGAAGTTAGCGATCTCAAATAAAAGAAGTTTGCCCCTTTCATCGATAACATACATAAAATAAGCAAACACAGGAGGATCGTGCCTAAAGACTTTGAATGATTGTGCTTTGAAACACAACCTAAGTTAGAGGAAGAAGGTGTAGCTAACCTGGAGGGAACAAAAAACCTACATGAGGTTAAAAATAATTGTGGTGAAGAAGTAGAAAGAGGCCAACAAGAAAACAACAACATGGCCAACATACAACCTACCATGAAGGAATATGCAAAGCCTATCATGGGGGGATGCTCTTGCTAGACAAGACCTTCTTGAATACATATGGAATAATCCTACTGTGAACTGGAGCTCTAATTACCCTTTTACTTAGATTTTGGATAGCCATGATTCCAATGAAAAGACATCCATTTTTATGCCCTAGTCATATTATGATCATCTTCTGCAATATGGTCTTATTTGTTGCCCATTGGTTTAAGATAATAAGAAGAAGATTAATGATGTTGAATCTTTTTCTTAGGCAAATTCACTTGTTTCTCTTAAAATGAGATTCATTACCAGTTATGATCTCGAAAGGTAGCTCAAATCACCAAAGGATATTGGTTTGGATGAAGTGTGCTTCCTTTTAGAATTAAATACTTTATAATGGTTCTATTTCTACCTACTTTATGAAGTAGTTTGTGGGCATCAAAATGTACTCATATCCATTTGAATATTTTTCTAGTGACGATCACGCCTTAACTATAAAGGGTAAATGAGTTACAATTAGATGCAAAAGGGGTCGAAAAATGATTTTATAACTTTGCATGGATCTAATATTGACCATCCTAAAATATATAAGGCTACGATTATACTTACAAGTGTATGAGGTTATTATAGCAATAGTGATAAGGACATCTAAGATTGTTCTCTACCTGAAAGATTTGGTCAGGATAAATGCAATTGAGAGTTGTCACAAATTAAAATAAATAAAACTAAAATAAATTACTAAACATTTTAATCAAGGTTTTGAGTTTTGATTGCAAGAAAATTAAAAAGCAATTGAAGAAAATGGCCAAAGAAGTCAATGACCCAAGGGTGATGTGAGCAATTATGAGCAAAGTGAGTAGTTGTGAGTAATTATGTGAGCAAGTGAATGGGCAAAGTGAACACAGTGAGCATTAAGAGCAAAGAAAGCAAAGTTGAGAAAGATTGAGAATTAAGAGAAAGAAAAATAAAAAGAAATGGCACAAGCAACAATTAACAATTTAGGGTTTAAAGTGATGTGTATGAATGGATTAATATAATTTAGTTAATGTTTAAATTAACACCATAAACCAATCAATCAATTTAATCATATTCATCATGATCAATAAAATACAATTAAATAAACAAAGGGTTCAAGGGAATAAATTTATTTGATCGATACACCGATTCCAAATTGAAGCTCGTTGATCGTGAAACACCAATCTGTAATTATTTTAAATAAATAAACTAAATATGAAAATAAAATTGCAATATAAAAATATAATTACGATATGATCTTTGAAATTTACAAAGCGAAAAATGGGATTACCACTAGGTATGATCGCCTAGGATAACCCTTACAAAGAGAGAGAATACAATAGAAATTAAAAAATCTAAATAAAACTAATTGTTCTTGTCCTTAGAAAAGAAACAGAGAAGAAGAAAAAAAGAAAATGCTACTGTGAACCAAAAATCGGACCTTGTATTCTATTTTTCTTCCCCCTTTATTTGCTTTTTAATTCCCATTTGGTAAGTAGACCATGATCCACATTTTACTCCATTTGTTGGCAATTAAGCTCCATAAGAATCCTTCATTATTTGCCCAAAATTTAAACCTATTTGAATTTCGAAATAAAATTTCACTATTGAATTAATTGTGTTATATGAGTATGTCACTTAATTGACACGATCGTGAATGGATCTCACAAATGTTGCACGGGAGTGTCAATTTTGCATGGTTGTATTGTGTTTAAGGCTTCAAAACCAATTGGGTCTTAAACAGACGTGAATTGGCTTGCAAGCCACTGTTCGCGTTGTACCAAAATAGAACCACGCGGACGTGTTGAAGGCAGTAAAAGTGTGTTGGTTGGGTAATGAAACAGCATGGGCGTGTTGGTATGAGACACAGGTGTGCTAAGGTGAACTTAGACTTACACGAGCGTGTGAGTGTTAGCACAGCCGTGTTGGCCATCATCCACATGGATTTGGGCTCATTTTCTCTCAGTTTTGACACTTGGCCCAATATTCTGACTCATTTGACTTGAGTCTTGATTCAAACTCCTTTCTTGTGCAATTTCTTACTAAAAATACTTGAAATTAGGATTAAAAGTACAAAAAACTATAACAAACTTTATTTGTTGCAATTTATTAAAAATGTTATTAAATATAAATAAAAACTAAATAAATATACTAATAATATTAATAAAATGCATAGAAAAAAGTGACAAAAATGTGTCGATCAGATATTTCCAACAACAGTTGGTATGATCTTTACCACTATAAAGTTGTCTTATGCTCTTTTGTATAGCCTATCCCATTTGGAATGAAATTGACTCAAAAGTTCTTTTGTCTAATTTGGTTACGCCTTCTATTATGAATATAGTACTTTTCTTTATTCAAAAGATAGACTTGAGGATTGGTCAAATAGACTATTACAAAACCAACCATATAGTCTACCCACAGGTTGATATAAGGGGAAGAGAAATCATCCTTTGGGCTTGTTCAGACATATGAACTTTTTTATCCTTCTTTGGAATATGTATTATTTTGGTTAATACTGAAAGTTTGGTGAGAAGCTCGATGAACTCATTATTTAGCAATTCACGTGCTCATATTCTTATGTGAAACCTTCCACACACTTTTGGACTATTCTTGTTTGGCAATGTCAGTGATTTTCCTTTGTGTCAAGGTTTATTTATCCTTTTACCTTTTTTCTCTTCTTTCTTCTCTCATTCTCTCTCTTTTTTAATTATTTTTTCTTTTCAATTAATTCAAATTGGATTAAATAAAATAATCAAAATGAAAAAGGGAAGATATGAGAATATAAGAACTCAAAATTTCATTACAAAGAAAACCATCATCCATGGTTACATGTAAAATTAAAAAAGGACTAGGAAGGTTGATTACAAAATCGAAACAAAAAGGAACATAATTGATGAACTCAAACTCTAACACAAACTTGGACTTTAATTTGGACTCAATCTCATATAGGTCAAATTAGTTGGGCTTGAACTCCTCCACAAACTATGCAATCTGGCCTTCAGATGGTTAGTGAGATGAGAAGGAGTTTATTTTACATTTTGATGATTAGGTGAGGTCTATTTTCACTTGTATTCATCTTAATATTTATTTTTAAAATGGAGAGACTTGATGACGATTCATATGTCAGTAGGGATGTTTGGTTCTAGTCTAAGAGGAAGAAGGATATTTTTGTTGTCTATAAGGTCTTGGATTTTATGCCTTAGGTTCTTGCACAAATATGTTTTATGCCCAATTCCTTGATGGTACTCATAATATTAATGGGTATTGTAGCTTTTGGACAGACAATTAAGAGGCGCCTTCGATTTTTAAAGGTGTGACTAGCTTGAATTATAGTGCCTTCTTATAAATTAAACTCAAATACATACCCAAATTGGTAATTTTTCTCCTTTCCAATTTTCAGGATTATCGGTTGAAAATAGTACTTACCTCCTTACTCTTATGTTTGGTAATAACTATAGAAATGGAGGCATTATTCTTTTTGTAAATTTTTCTTCACTGTATAGCCTTGTTCAAACATAGTGGTATTGTGCTTTAAGGATTTTTTTTCAAGGGTGTATGGGTGAGGGTTTTCCTACCTTGAAAAGGATTCAAGGAAAAAGAATGGTTGATATTTGTGCTTTGTGGTTTGGGTATTTTAGGAACTTACCGATCATTCATCAGGTCGTTAATGAGGGGCATGGATAATTACGACATTGGTTGGATTAGTTTGATTGATGGTAGTGTTGGCCGAGTTAACACTAATAAAAAAGGAGGTAGTAGGAGTAGGCATGATGTTAATCGGGTTAACAACATGAGTATTAACAGTGGGTGGAGGCTTGGTGTTGGTCAGGTTAACCTGAGGAGTGGTTAAAGAGCTTGGACTAGTTGATTTTGACTTTGCTTTGATTCATGGATTTCTTCATTTTATCCATTTAGGAATTCAAAGCTCTGGTCACATAAGCTAGTGCACTATAGAAGCTGATTTTTTGAGCTCATGGCTTTATTTAAATTGGCTTGTTGAGCAATTAAACCCTTGTTGAAGCTGGTTTATTGAGCAGTCAAGGCTTTTTTATAAAAAGGATTTGTCGGGTTGGCCATCGTACCTTTCAAGTAAAATCGTGAAAAATTTTAGAGCATGGAAAAAGAAACCTAACTTTATTTTAGATTTTCAAGGTATGGATGAAAATTCTGAGGGGAAATGATTATCTGGACATAATTGATACAAGCCTACAAGCCATGAAAGAATGTAATATCTTCGATTTTTAAAGGTGTGACTAGCTTGAATTTTAGTGCCTTCTTATAAATTAAACTCAAATACATACCCAAATTGGTAATTTTTCTCCTTTCCAAGGTTGAAAATAGTACTTACCTCCTTACTCTTATGTTTGGTAATAACTATAGAAATGGAGGCATTATTCTTTTTGTAAATTTTTCTTCACTATATAGCCTTGTTCAAACATAGTGGTATTGTGCTTCAAGGATTTTTTTTCAAGGGTTTATGGGTGAGGGTTTTCCTACCTTGAAAAGGATTCAAGGAAAAAGAATGGTTGATATTTGTGCTTTGTGGTTTGGGTATTTTAGGAACTTACCGATCATTCATCAGGTCGTTAATGAGGGGCATGGATAATTACAACATTGGTTGGATTAGTTTGATTGATGTTAGTGTTGGCCGAGTTAACACTAATAAAAAAGGAGGTAGTAGGAGTAGGCATGATGTTAATCGGGTTAACAACATGAGTATTAACAGTGGGTGGAGGCTTGGTGTTGGTCAAGTTAACCTGAGGAGTGGTTAAAGAGCTTGGACTAGTTGATTTTGACTTTGCTTTGATTCATGGATTTCTTCATTTTATCCAATTAGGAATTCAAAGCTCTGGTCACATAAGCTAATGCACTGTGGAAGCTGATTTGTTGAGCTCATGGCTTTATTGAAATTGGCTTGTTGAGCAATTAAACCCTTATTGAAGCTGGTTTATTGAGCAGTCAAGGCTTTTTTATAAAAAGGATTTGTCGAGTTGGCCATCGTACCCTTCAAGTAAAATCGTGAAAAATTTTAGTACATGAAAAAAGAAACCTAACTTTATTTTAGATTTTCAAGGTATGGATGAAAATTCTGAGGGGAAATGATTATCTAGACATAATTGATACAAGCCTACAAGCCATGAAAGAATGTAATATCCTATAAATTTCTAACTCTCATGCATGAATAAATTCTCAGAATGTGGTTTATTAGTCTTGAAATGATGGAAAATAATTTTAGAGACACAGTTAGAAAGCAAACTTGTTACTTTTCCGGAAAGCGGCGGTGTTGGTAACACTGCCGAGAAATTAGCAGTCCGGTCAACAAAAGAATTTCTGAAGTTGATCTAGGGGGAAAAGATCACCATAATTTATGTGTAATTTTTGTAAAAAGAAAGAAGTGAAAATCATTTAGGATCACTGAAAAAGTAACCAATGACAAAATCGTAAATAAATGGAAGTTTAAGGTGAATAGTAAAAATTGGTCGGTCGGGATTACAGAGTGACTCCAAAACTATTTTTATAAATAAGTATAAATTAAAATAAGCTTATTTACTCCCCACTTTGAAATCCAATTCCTGACGAAATTGACAGAATAAATTACAGAAGATTTTGGACCAAAAGTGTAACTAATGAAAGTTCGGGGATTAAGTTGTAATTTGACATATAGATTTTTCTATTTATTCTTACTTAGCAAAAAATTTGATAAGTTCTTCTTCTTCTTCCTTGGTGTGCCGAACCTATGTCCGCCATTTTCTTCTTCATTTCTTCATCATATTACTTAAGAAAAATTAATACAAAAGTTGAGTTTGATTGTTGTTCCATCATCGTCTTCCATTAGATAGCTTGGATGTCATAACCTAGTTTTAGACTATGATAATCCTAGGGTATGGAAAATGCCAAAGCAACCAGTACCTCGAAGAACCCATTCTTTGACTTTAACTTCACTTTTACATACTAATAATGTCATTAACAAATATTCCATAACCATATGATACATTTTAGGTAGTAAATTTTTTTTTTAAAACATCATAAGATCCCTTACAGAAAAATTGATAGAGTTTCCTCTATAACTCCGACTTAATCTTTCCGCATGAATTAAAGATTTACACTCCCAATAAACATGCATCCCCTTATAGCCTCCATTAATCAACACAACTCAATAAGCACTTCAGTAATTACATTCACATCTCATATCATATATATATACAAACTTTAATATTCTCATATCAGATTTGGTTAACATTTTGATTATATTAAAAACATTAAACTCCTAGTCAAACTAAATCCTATATACATTATACCAAGGAGCTTCTATACATTAGAGGAACCACAATACATACATCTGAAATCCAAGGCTGAGGATAACGTAGCCAATGGATATCTGCCTCACCGAGGTCCTGAAAACAATTAACAACTTTGGGGTGAGTATAAAATTATACTCGGTGAATCTAAATATATGAAAATGTAATATTATTCATGAAAAGCCACATCTATCCATTAATGATCTATAAATAATAGAAAACTGATAATGGAGTAGTGGAACATATATAATGAACCATAATGTGTATAATATAATAGGTATAAGTTATTTGTAAATATATTATAATATAATACTGTACTTTTACTTCATTTCTCTACTTTCACACTTCCATATTTCCATCCCACACACTAATAACATATTTCCATCCCACACACTAATAACATATTTCCATCCCACATACCAATAACATATTTCCATCCCACACACCATTACATAAAGGTGATCAATCCTTATGGCATAGAGAATTTCACTCTCTCTAGCAAAGGTCCAAGATATATCAGTATGCACACAGCCAATGGATTTACCCACTACATCACCAAAGTAGTCATGTTATAATATTATATGTAAATGTCCCATTTAGTATGAATGTATTAATATTAAGTCTCAAATATGACTATAATGGTGTTAAATAATATCACAAAGATCAAAGAAATAATATTACACAATATGAAAATTTTGGTCTTCGGGGCCCAGTTGCGCCAACACAACTGACATCCCTAATTACGAGTCTGTTTCTTGTTTTTCAGGCACTTTCTGATTTTCCTTGTAATTGATATTTCCATGGCAATTTCTTTACACAAATGATAAATAAATGTATATAATAAGCAATTAGGCTTGGTTAGACATCAAAAAGCCTTTCAGAATAAATTTTATACAAAGTCAAAGTTCAGGTCAACTTTAGACATTTTGGCAGTTCTGTTTTAGGTCATTTTGGCAAAACTGCTCAAAGATAGATCATTAATGATTTCCAAGTAAGGATATCATTTCATATGCATAAATGCATGACTTATGAATGAATAATGCATAATACATATATATAGACTCACCTCAAACAAAACTCCAAGTATTACCCCAACAGGCCTAGTTGGTCTGTGACACGCCGTCAGTGGCCCTAGCTCGGGAAGTTTCTCCTATATTAATTAAATTACTCCGGTAAGACTTTATAACATTGCATAACACATTATACACATCAACATACGTAGAGCATACACACTATACACCATAGACCTCATATTATACAATTGACACTTTTCCATTCCTTTATGCATCAAATGTAATTCTATTACCACATTTCATTCATATTTCATATGTTCATCACTATAATACCAAGTTAAGAACTCATAAACACTTAGTTCAAAAGTTTAGCTTCCAAGTACTTATATCAATTATCTTTTACATATCTAAACTTATGCATTTCCATTACTTACACCATTAAACCATATTCAAACTCTTCCTTCCTAATTGCATCAACCTAACACACTAAACCTATAAAGTCTATATGGTTCGGCCTATATGGAAATCATTTCATTCATTCATTTTTCAACACCCTTCATTCATACAACATACATATACACCAATTACACAACATTTAGCCATTTAAACCTATAAAACATCAAAGTATCAAACCATTCCTTAAGCTACACATATTTGGCCAAAATGAAACTTCATCCAAATGATTTTTTTTCCATCAAATGACCATTAATTCATATTAAACACATCAAATACATATCATTTGAACAAAAATTCCATCAAGATAACATCATTGAATCATATTTCTTCCTATTAGGGTTTTCTTCCAACTTTTGATTTTTCTTCCAACCAAAACACATTTTTATCACCAATTAACATCAAAGAACATCTTAAGAACATAATTAAACCAAAAGAATGGTGAAATCACTTACTTTTTCAATAGTTCTTCCAAAACTTCAAAGTTTTGATTTTTCACTTTTTCTTGTTTTTCCTTTGAATCTAAGGCTATATTTGTGTTTAGAATGATGGAATTAACAAGTTTAATTCAAGAAATGAAAGAAAATAACAAGTTTTGGTATTGGACAATGGTGGTCAAACCTAACAATGGAGGAAAGAGAAAACTTGGTTGGTGAAATGGTGAAGAATGATGAAGGGGTGGGAAAAATCAAATTAAATATCAATGGTGTTATCCTATGCTTTGAGCTTATGGTAAAAATTGTGAAACCTAGCTTACTAACCATTCAATTCTTCATCTTTTCATCCAATGATTTGATTTAGGTTAGTCTAGAATGATACCATAGACGTGCATACACTATATAAGTCCATAATTCAAACGAGAAGACTAAACTACCCTTAGTTCAAATGGAATCCCTATCCGAGCAGTTTTGCCCAGAATTATTTTCTACCGGCCTTAGCTTTCCAATAATAATTCATATGACTATAATACCTCTATTTTTCATGTCTTGATATTCTCTTTTACCATCAAATATGATGTTAATTCCGTAAATTACTTAAGGGGTGTGAAATGACCATTTTGCCCCCAGTTCACCAAAAACTCAAATTTATCCAATTGCTTCCTAACAGCCTTTAAACCTCTTTTACTTATACAATACACTATAAAACATGCACATATGTCAATTTCAAGCATAAACATATAATAATACGCAACATTCAAGTCATGGCAAAAATCCCCCCTAGGTTGCCCCTTTATGGTTCAGGTTTTATGTTTGACTGAAGTGTTACATTGGAAAGTTGAAGAAAATTAAGGATTTTGGAGGAAGGGAATTCGGCCATCACACCCATTCAAGGTAACCAATTCATTTGTTCAATTTAGTGGTTTATTTAGATGTTATTAAGGTTGAATTAAATGGGTTTGGTGTTATATTGCAACAATTGATGCAAATTTGTAGAAATGCCTAATTGGTTTGTTTAAATTGAAGTTGTAAGAAATGGATTGATAATTTAGTGATTGATTTTGTTAATTGATGCTAGAATTAGTTAATTGGATGTGAATAGGCAACTAATTGATGGTTTATTTGATGTAGAATTGAAATTTGGACAAGGTTGCCTTATATAGGCCATTTGGTATTTTGGTGGGAATTGGCTTATTCAAAGGGATTTGAAGCATTAGGTGAGTCTATTTTCCATCTAATAACATGCCATTTGTGTTAAAATTGGAATTGGAACCTTATTGTGAAAACCTCTTCTTGGCCGAACTATGTGCACTATTCATACCCTTGGATTTGTTTGATTTTTGCCTTGAATTCCCATGCTAATTTGATCCATTTTAATGTTGTTTAATTGTGTTTCTTTGATGCCTATACCTTTATTGACAATATAGCTTTGTGTTGATTGAATTGGGCAAGTCAAGTTTGCACCTAAACCTAACTTATTAGCTTGCTATTATATGCCCACCATGTGTTTGATGAAATGCCTAGTTCATTTGCCTTTGGCCTATTGTTTTGTATTCCATAGGCCTACCATTTGAATGCCATTATCGCCAGCGACGTTAGCATGCCAATTGACCTACCGTTTTTCGCCACCAAACCAACTTTTGTTCCATGTCTTTCTTAATTGCCAAACTATTTATCATTGATTGTATGTTATCTATAGCATTGCCATTGTTCTTATTGATAATTGAATTGACTGATATTGGATTGATTGATTGAATGATGCCATTGTTGCATAATGGCATCCCTTGTTATATTGACTCTTATGTGACTTGACAGAGCTACCGATCTGACAGGGTAGTGAGGAAATACTGTCGGCGATATGCACATTGTATTACTGATGCCCTAGCTATGAGGGGGTTATGGTCCTGGCTATAGGGTCTGATCAGCCTTATGCTTATTGATACTGATATGTTACTAGAGACCTATATGGTCCATACGGATTACTGAAGATTGTATGATTTTTTTTCATATAATCCATCCCTTTATCTGTCTTTCCATATGATACCGAGCCTATATTGTATTTCTTGGCTATTCTGTAACCGATATCTATTTTGTACACTATATTTGTATTATTGATACCTTTATGCTGTTTTTGCTTACTAATTATTGTGGATGCATGTAGATTCACTGAGTATCATCTATACTCACTTTTCATTATTTATCTATTTCAGGAGAGGAGTAGAGTGCAGATTCCTGTCATCTATCATCCAGAGATATCTACAGACAGTCTGATGTATATTTCTGATTTTGTATTATTCTTTTGAAGTTCATTATCTAGCTATTCCATGGGGTATGTATGGGTTAGTTAGGAGATGAACATGTATATATGTTGATGATGTTATTATGAGATACTTGATGATATATGAGTTATTTGATGATATTGTGGTATGATATATGACTGTTACAGCCAATTGCAGAAATTTACAGAATGAATTATAGAATAGCATAATGAATGGTAATTAACTAAAACGGATAATTTATTATGATTTATAGATTGTGCATGTGATACTGGGTTCTACGGATGCCGGTCGCCATTGACATCTCCTGTGTCCTAGGACCATCGTGATCCGAGAAATCGGGTCGTGACAGAGGTGTTATCAGAGCTTTAGGTTACAGACATTGGAGTTCTAGGTTACAGACAGTTGATTCTAGGTTACAGATGAATAGTACCTAAATTACAGAGAAATAGTGACTAAGTACAGAATGGGGTAGAATTAAGTATACCATGGAGCATAGGATTTCCTTTGTCATCCTTTGCTGTTATCGTCTGTTATATGTCATTATTCTGCATTTCTATTATTTTCTGAGACTATTTCTGTTTTTCTTGATAGATTACATAGATGTCCGACGACAGGGATAGAGATACCAAGAAGGCAGAGGTAGCCTCCAATGAGTCATTGGTTAGAGAGATTATTATATCAGAGGGTCCATCTAGATCCCAACGGACTCCAAAGGTTACAGAGAGGGGTGATGACCCCTGGAGAGTGGAGATGATGCGGGTTTATTGGAGTTACGGAGAGAGATGGCTGAGATGAGGCGGGAGCAACAGTAGGTACCGCCACCACCAGCTCTAGCAGTAGTGCTTACACCTGTAATACCTGAGGCAGTTCCAGTAGCACCAGCTCTTGTGCAACTAGTTGGGCTCAGAGGGAGCCAGCTATATAGGGAGGCCGATGAGTGATAGAGGAGGGAGGAGTATCAATGTTTAGCTTTCTGAAGCTAAACCTACCTGAATTCAGGGGAGATAGAGATACTAATCCTGTTGATTTCTTGGAGGAGGTGGAGAAGGTAATGAGGAGACTACCATGTTATGAGTTGAGAGCTGTGGAGTTGGTTGGGCTATTGCTTAAGGATAAGTCATGGACCTGATTCTCGAGGCGGATGGAGCCCAGGCTTTATGGTGAGCACCTGCATACATGGGCAGAGTTTAGATAGGGTTTGATTGACAAGTTTATTACTGAGGGGGTGAAGACCAGTAACCTGATCAGATTTGAGCGGTTAGAGCAGGGAGACAGATCAGTAAAGGAGTATATAGAGGAGTTTATTCGGTTGAGTAGATATGCTACTCATATTGTACCTACAGAGGCTGATCTGATTAGTAGGTTTCGGAGGGGTCTGCATGCTGCATTCCATAATGCATTACTGGCTACAGAGTTCACTTTCTTGACTACAGTGATTGATAAGGCTACATAAATGGAAGAGAAATACAAGACTGAGAGGTCAAAGAGGGACCAAAAGAGAAAAGGAGGTCCAGGATCACAAATTAGAAGGGGAGAGAGCAACTCCCATTCTAGGCAGGTAGAGCCAGCACCTTGGTTTGAGCAGAGATCTACAGCTAGTAGTCAGAGGAGGAGACTATAGAGTAGGGGACCGCAGTAGTTCAGTCAGCACCTGCTTACTCTTAGGGTTCTTCGAGGCCAATTACACAGGCATCCAACATTCCTACTTGTGAGTTTTGTGGTCGAAGACATGGAGGGGAATGTTGGAGACGGACTGGTGCTTATTTGAGGTGTGGCCAGCAGGGCCATTATGCTAATAGTTGTCCGTTGAGGGCTGATCAACATCCATCTGTTACAGTCTTACAGCCAGTGGTATAGGCGAGTCAGAATCTAGTAGAAAGGCTACAGCCAGAGGCAGAGGCAGGGGAGGACAGGCTCTCAGTGGTAGTCAGGCTACAGCTAGTAGGTGCCAGGGAAGAGTGTTTGCAGTTAACAACCAAGAGGCCCAGAGATTAGACAACGTGATTACAGGTACCATCTTGATTCAGAGTGAGATTTCAGATGCCTTTTTCAATTCAGGTGCTACTCACTCTTTTGTGTCACCACATTTTGCACCCAAATTGAATAAGGAAAGGAGATTATTAGATGTGCCATTGATGATTGCTACTCCTATGGGTGATAGTGTGGATGTTGATTATTACTACCCTGATTGTATTATTGAGATTGATGATAACATCTTACGTACTAATCTAATTGAGTTGCTTGTACTAAAGTTAGATGTTATCTTGGATATGGATTGGTTGACGAGGCATCGAGCAGTTATAGACTATTATCGAAAAAGAGTTAGATTTCAGCCTGAGTGGCAGCCAGAGTTTGAGTTTCAAGGTGATATTTGGGAGTTTCGGGTTAACCTAATTTCTGCTATCCAGGTTAGGAGGATGATTGGGAAAGGCTGTTCAGCTTATTTGGCACATGTAGTAGATGTACAGAAGTCTTTTGTACAGTTGGATCAGATACCGGTTGTTCAGGAGTTTTCTGATGTATTTCCTGATGAGTTGCCAGGATTGCCCCCTGATAGGGAGATTGAGTTTGAGATAGAGGTGCATACAAGCATAGACCCTATATCTATTCCACCATACAGAATGGCTCCAGCTGAACTTAAGGAATTGAAGGTACAGTTACAGGAGCTATTGGATAAAGGGTTCATCAGACAGAGTAGTTCTCCTTGGGGTGCACCGGTACTATTTGTGAGGAAGAAAGATGGCTCATTGAGGATGTGTATATATTACAGACAGCTGAATAAGGTGACAGTGAAGAACAAGTATCCATTACCACGGATTGATGACTTGTTTGGTCAGTTGCAGGGTGCCAGCCATTTTTCGAAGATAGATATGAGGTATGGGTATCACCAATTGAAGATTATGAAGGGTGATTTACATAAGACTACTTTTAGGACCCGCTATGGACATTACGAGTTTTTGGTGTTGCCATTCAGGTTGACCAATGCACCGGCTGCATTTATGGATTTGATGAACAGGGTGTTCAGGTTATATTTGGATAAGTTTGTCATCGTATTCATTAATGACATACTTATTTATTCCAAGAGTGAGAAGGAGCATATGGAGCATTTGAGGATTGTATTGCAGACACTTCGGAAGTATCGATTGTATGCTAAATTATCTAAATGTCAGTTTTAGTCAACCGAAGTGTGCTTCCTTAAGCATATAATATGCAAGGATGGGATTAAGGTGGATCCTCAGAAGATAGAAGCGGTTGCTAATTGGCCTCAGCCTACCAGTGTGTCAGAGGTTCACAGTATTCTGGGTATGTCTGGATATTATAGGAGGTTTGTGAAGGATTTCTCCAGGATTGCAGCTCTATTGACTAGACTGATGAGAAAACATGAGCGATATGTATGGACAGATGAGTGTGATCGCAGCTTTCAGACATTGAAGTATTGTCTCACTAGTGCTCCAGTGTTGGCATTACCAGTAGAGGGGGAGAAATTCACAGTGTATTGTAATGCTTCACGGATTGGTCTGGGATATGTATTGATGCAGATGGGTAGGGTAATTGCTTATGCTTCTCGTCAGTTAAAGAAGCATGAAGCAAATTATTTGACTCATGATCTGAAGATGGCAGCTATGATATTTGCCTTGAAGGTTTAGAGATACTATTTGTATGGATCGAAATGTGAGATATATACTGATTATAAGAGTCTACAATATATATTTCAGCAGAAGGATTTGAATCTTAAGCAGCATAGATGGGTGGAGCTTCTTAAGGATTATGATTGCGAGATTCTTTACCACCCGGGGAAGGCCAATGTAATGGCGGATGCTCTGAGCAGAAAATCGATGGGCAGTCTAGCTCATATTGTGATTGGCAGGAGACCATTGATCCGACAGATGAGGGAGTTGACAGATTTGGGAGTAGAGTTAGAGTTGGGGTCCTAAGATCGGAACCAGGCTCTGATAGCCCAATTTCGAGTAAAGTCACTGTTACTTGATGATATTAAACTGGCTCAGGACAAGGATCCTTATCTACTAAAGCTTAATAGAGAGGTACATAATAGGAGAATGACAGAGTTCACAGTAGAGGATGGGGTATTGAGATGTGGAAAACGTATTTGTGTACCAGATTTTGATGGGCTACGGGATCATATTATGAGAGAGGCTCACTACTCAGCATACAGTGTATATCCAGTGATTACCAAGATGTACCATGATATGAGAGATGTTTATTGGTGGCCAGGGATGATGAGAGATGTAGCTCAGTTTGTGTCTAAATGCTTAGCCTGTCAGCAGGTTAAGTTTGAGCATCAGAAGCCATCAGGGCTACTTCAGGAGATAGAGTTGCCATAGTGGAAATGGGAGCATGTGACTATGGATTTTATAGTTGTTCTACCACGAATTCGAGGGGATATGATTCTATTTGGGTGATTATTGACCGTCTGACGAAGTCTGCTCATTTTCTAGAGGTTAAGACCGAAGCTCAGTACACACAGTTGTATGTGAATAAGATTGTGTGGCTTTATGGAGTTCCTTTGGTGATTATATCAGACAAGGGTACATAATTCACTTCACGGTTATGGCAGAAGTTTCAAGAGGCTATGGGTACCCAGCTACGGTTCAATACTGCTTTTCATCCACAGACTAATGGGCAGTCAGAGAGGACAATCCAGAATTTGGAGGATATGTTGATATTATGCGTTCTAGATTTCAAAGGTAACTGAGATTATTATTTGTCATTGATAGAGTTCTCCTATAACAACAACTATCACTCTTCTATTGGTATGGCTCCGTTTGAAGCACTGTATGGTAGGAAGTGTAGATCTCCAGTGTATTAGGTGGAGCCAGGAGAGAAGCAGCTAGAGGGGCCAGAGTTGATTAGAGAAACTATGGAAAAGGTGCCTATGATTAGAGATTGTATGAGGACTGCCTTCAGTAGGTAGAAGAGTTATACTGATCCGAAGAGGAAGGATGTACATTTTTCAGTTGGTGATCATGTCTTCCTTAAGGTCTCATCAATGAGAGGTGTTATGAGATTTGGGAAGAGTAGTAAGTTATCACTAAGATTTATAGGCTCGTTTGAGATTCTCGAGAAGATTGGTAGTGTGGCCTATAGATTGGCTCTTCTACCTAGTATGAGCCATGTACCTCCAGTTTTTCATATATCAATGTTGCGGAAGTATGTGTCTGATCTATCGCACATATTGGAGGTTCAGGATGTTGATCTCAATGATGACTTGTCTTATGAGGAGATTCCTGTGGAGATCATTGATCGACAAGTCAGACAACTAAGGAATAAAGATATCCCGATGATTAAAGTGCTTTGGAGGAATCAGTCCATGGAGGAGTGCACTTGGGAGAGCGAGCAGGAGATGAGGAGCAGATATCCATTCCTATTCCAGCAAAAAGGTATGTTTTTATTTAAATTCGAGAATAAATTTATTTGTAGGGGGTAGAATATAATACCCTATAAATTCATAACTCTCATGCATGAATAAATTATCGGAATGTGGTTCATTAGTCTTGAAATGATGGGAAATAATTTTAGAGACACAGTTCGAAAGTAAACTTGTTACTTTTTCGAAAAGCGGCGGTGTCGGTAACACTATCGAGAAATTAGCAGTCTGGTCAACAGAAAAATTTCTGAAGTTGATCTGGAGATAAAAGATCACCATAATTTATGTGTAATTTTGGTAAAAAGAAAGAAGTGAAAATCATTTAGGAACACTGAAAAAGTAACCAATGGCAAAATCGTAAATAAATGAAAGTTTAAGGTGAATAGTGAAAATTGATCGGTCGGGGTTACAGAATGACTCCATAATCTTTTTTATAAATAAGTATAAATTAAAATAAGCTTATTTACTCCCCACTTTGAAATCCAATTCCTGACGAAATTGACAGAATAAATTACAGAAAATTTTAGACCAAAAGTGTAACTAATGAAAGTTCGGGGATTAAGTTGTAATTTGCCATATAGATTTTTCTATTTATTCTTACTTCGCAAAAAATTTGACAAGTTATTCTTCTTCTTCTTCCTTGGTGTCCCGAACCTATGTCCACCATTTTCTTCTTCATCTCTTCATCAAATTACTTAAGAAAAATTGATACAAAAGTTGAGTTTGATTATTGTTCCATCATCTTCTTCCATTAGATAGCTTGGAAAGTTGAAGAAAATCAAGGATTTTGGAGGAAGGGAATTCGGCCATCACACCCATTCAAGGTAACCAGTTCATTTTTTTAATTTAATGGTTTATTTATATGTTATTTAGGTTGAATTGAATGGGTTTGGTGTTATATTGCATCAATTGATGCAAATTTGTAGAAATACCTAATTGGTTTGGTTAAATTGAAGTTGTAAGAAATAGATTGATGATTTAGTGATTGATTTTGTTAATTGATGTTAGAATTAGTCAATTGGATGTGAATAGGCAACTAATTGATGGTTGATTTAATGTAGAATTGAAATTTAGACAAGGTTGTCTTATGTAGGCCATTTGGTGATTTTGGTGGGAATTGGCTTATTCAAAGGGATTTGAAGCATTAGGTGAGTCTATTTTGTATCTAATAACATGCCATTTGTGTTAAATTTGGAATTGGAACCTTGTTGTGAAAACCTCATCTGGGTCGAACCATGTGCACTATTCATACCCTTGGATTTGTTTGATTTTTGCCTTGAATTCCCATGCTAATTTGATCCATTTTGATGTTGTTTAATAGTATTTCTTTGATGCCTATACCTTTGTTGACAATGTAGCTTTGTGTTGATTGAATTGGGCAAGTCAAGTTTGCACCTAAACCTAACCTATTAGCTTGCCATTGTATGCCTACCATGTGTTTGATGAAAGGCCTACTTCATTTGCCTTTGGCCTATTGTTTTGTATTCCATAGGCCTACCATTTGAATGCCATTATCGCCAGTGGTGTTGGCATGCCAATTAACCTACTGTTTTCCGTCACCGAACCAACTTTTGTTCCATGTCTTTCTTAATTGCCAAACCATTTATCATTGATTGTATGATATCTATAGTATTGCCATTGTTCTTATTGATAATTGAATTGACTGATATTGGACTGATTGATTGAAGGATGCCATTGTTGCATAATGGTATCCCTTGTTATATTGACCATTATGTGGCTTGATAGAGCTACTGATCTGACAGGATAGTCGGAAAATACTGTCGGCGATGTGCATATTTTATTACCGATGCCCTAGCTAGGAGGGGTTATGGTCCTGGCCATAGGGTCTGATCAACCTTATGCTTACTGATACTGATATGTTACTGGAGACATATATGGTTCATACAGATTACTGGAGATTGTATGATTTCTTTTCATACAGTCCATCCCTTTATCTGTCTTTCCATATGATACTGAGCTTACATTATATTTCTTGGCTATTCTATAACCGATATCGATTCTGTACATTATATCTGTATTATTGATACCTTTATGAAATTATTGCTTATTAATTATTGTGGATGCATGTAGATTCACTGAGTATCATCTATACTCACTTTTTCATTGTTTACCCATTTCAGGAGAGGAGTAAAGTGCAGATTCCTGTCATCTGTCATCCGAGGATATCTGCAGACAGTCTGATGTATATTTCTGATTTTGTATTATTCTTTTGATGTTCATTATCTAGTTGCTCCATGGGGTATGTATGGGTTAGCTAGAAGATGAACATGTATATATGTTGATGATGTTATTATGAGATACTTGATGATATATGAGTTATATGATGATATTGTGGTATGATATATGACTGTTACAGCCAATTGCAGAAATTTACAAAATAAATTACAGAATAGCATAATGGATGGTAATTAACTAAAATGGATAATATATTGTGGTTTATAGATTGTGCATGTGATACTGGGTTCTACGGGTGTCGGTCGCCATTGGCATCTCCCGTGCCCTAGGACCATCGCGACCCGGAAAACTTGGTCATGACAAAGAAATAGGCCACTGACAAGATTGAGATATAGGGGTTTGACTTAGGCCTAATCCAATGTGAAATGTTTTTTGGCAATGATTGATGTCGTATTTTAACCAAATTATTTTATTTAGGCCTCCATTTTGGCCATTTTATGATTTTTGGGCCATTTTTTATTTAGAGCTTGGGATAAAAGTATTTAGGACTTAAGACTTCTAAGTCCTAGGGTAATTGTTGAAAAGGCTCCTCATTTAAGGCTTAGATTGACTCTTATCTAGTTCAAGATACAATCTAAACTTATTGGGATGGAATGAATGTTTTATGCATTATGGATGTATGATTTGCATAGGATATAATATACATGTATGAATGCATATGGGGAAAATCATTTAATGAACACATATCTTGATTTATTATGGATAATGGAACCTAGAGTTCGAGTCTAATGTTCATTACATGAAAGGTTTAGGTGGCTTGGATATAGGGTACCAGTTTCACTAAGGTAATGATATATCGAACCATATATGAAACAATGAGTATTTCATGGGTCAACAGTGTGACTGCTTGGTACATTTCAAAAGATTGAAGATTCGTCTTGAGCAGGATGTTTTCACTATCTCCCAATATACCTAAAGAGAGTTGTCAGATCAATGTTACTCATTATCCAAAGGTAAATTTTTTTATAACTAGTTCCGACAAAAAGCCTCTGCAAAGTGATGCATGAATGCAAAGTCAAAAATAATTTGAAAGGCAAATTAAAGTTACTTTGAAAAATATTTTCAACCAATTGGTTATCTTCTTATTATTTTCTTTTTAGAAAATAGTTTATCTCCAGTAAATTCACCAATTGTAAGGCCTCGTTTCAGCACCTCATCTGATCCACTAGGAGAACCAGAATGATGATTAGGACTAAATCTCACGGATTTAGAGTGTATCCTGCCCTTTATTATATTTTGAAAATGATTTTTGAGTTTTGAAGACTTTCTGGAGAGTCGCCACCTTAATTTATTTTTATTGAAAAAATATAAGGTAAAAACTCAATTTTGACTCAAATTATAATCTAATGAAAAGAACACTAGACCTTCAAACCAGATTTATGAATTCAGGGACTAAGTTTTCAGTTGTAGGTAATAGTGATTTGACTTTCAATTTAATTAT
Source organism: Aleurites moluccanus (assembly GCA_948193065.1). Lineage (NCBI taxonomy): Eukaryota > Viridiplantae > Streptophyta > Magnoliopsida > Malpighiales > Euphorbiaceae > Aleurites > Aleurites moluccanus. The sequence goes on along the minus strand of CANXYC010855636.1, from coordinate 7,064 downwards.
GACTTAAAAATATTATTTTCATGAGTGGTATTTTATAAGATGCAAAATAATGAATAAAACAACTTAAACCATTCATCTAAAACAACAAAGAAAATAAAGCAATAATTTATATTTGAATATTAAAACAGGAGATATTAACTCTAATCCCTTTATAAGTTCTAGGTTAGTCATACATTTTCCAAAATTACTCTAAGATAAGCAACATAAAAGTAAATAAAGGAAAATGGATTTTTAGGTTTATGGATTGATGCTTAATATAAAGCATACCTAAATCATTTTGAATAGGAATTAAAATATGTATAGTTCACCTTATTACGAAGGGTTTTGGTTTGGAAACGAGTTTTGACTACAGGTATCTTTCAGGATGAAGTTGAGGAAATGAGTGTGTGACTTCTGAATCTTCAGAAGTCTGGGAAATGTGCAATTTAGGATGCCCTAAATTTAATAGATTTGGATTGAGGGATTCATATCTTTGGTAGAAGTGATTGGAGAGTTTTACCTAATCGGAGCTTCACTTTGAGAATGATATTGGATTTAAGAAAGCAAATTAATTCAAAAAGAATTAATTTGAGGTTCTAAAGACCTATTTCTTAGTTTTTTATTCCTTAATCATTGAATTAAGGAAATCGGTTTAAATTCAAAGAGAATTAAACCTCTATGTAGGATATTAATCAAAAAACTCAAATAGAATTAATTAAGGTGGGCTATCTTTAATTTAAAGAGAATTAAATAAATATGGGTATGTGAGGATGGGTAAAGATGAGTTGAGAGTAAGTGTGTTGTGTTTTTGGGAGGAGGGATGGGGTATTTATAGGTAAGGGTGAGGAGAGAGAAAAAGAGGATGAACAGTACAAGTGTCACCGGGCTACCTTGGCGTAACTGCCAACAAGCCTGGGCATATCCACTAAAGGCCCATGGTGGATTCAGACCTTGAAAGGGGCGACTCCTAGCAGTATGGGCGGACCAACCACTTGGAACTGCCTATAAGGCTTCCTGGATTCACCAACAAGCTTGGTCGAATTGGAGGATCCACCTTGCCTGCTTAGTAAGCTCCTTGCCTATTTCAGGATGTTTTTGAGTTTTCAAATTTGGGGCAGGTCCCTTTTGATTTGGTGTGAGTCCGATTAAATCCGAGAGTGCTCCAAAGGTCCAAAAAAAATCTGATTTCTCCACAAAAAATATGCAAAAGTCTAGTTAAATATAATGAGGTGCAAAATTATGTGTTCACAATATTTCAACTAACTCATCCCATTAGTATCCATATGTTTTTATGACATCACATGTCTAGTAGCATGAGACTTACTATCTCCACTGTCTTAAATATCTCATATGATAACAATATAGATAATGGTCTTCCAGATTAATGATGCCAGTTAAGAATCCTATGATCAAAAATATTTTAAAATATTTATACCAGAGCGATCTGTCACTCATATTCTCGACACTTAAGAATAGATCCTCTTACAAATAATTTAAGGATTATATTCAATATAATGAAACTCTTTTCATATAAGAATATATATAATGCCAATGAAAATTATTTCTAAAATTGCATAACAAGTATATGGCTTCTAGGGCATATACTTTTGTTTAAAAGTATTATTATTTATTTAATTTTTAAATTAATTTTTTTTATTTACATAGATTAGTACGTAAAAAAAACTTACAAAATATACAGTAAATATTTTTTGAAATTAAGGCTAATTGAAAAAAATTTTAAAAAAAATCATTTGATTTGGGTTTAATGAACTTATTCATAAATTTGATTAATAAATATACTACCTAAAAATGAAATAATAATTATTATTTTTTTATATTTTCATAATTAAATAATGAAATGTCAACCTAAACAAAAATATTTATTTATGAAAAACTCACAAAAAGATACACACATATAAAATCATCTTTCATTTATTATTTAAAAGGTGTACAAAAATTTGAATAATACTAGAATTTAAATATTTTGGAGAAACTAATTAAAGAGTTCGCAGTTTTGTTTTCATAAATAAATTAGCATCCAGTCTAATTTTTTGTTAAATTCTATTAAATATAATTTAAAAAAAAAAAAAAAAAAAAAAAAAAACAAGATTTTGATACTCAAAATAACCCTCCATCTTTTCTCTTTCCCATCTCACTCATCTCTGTCTTCCTCTCAACCTCTCATCTCTCTTTACTTTTCATTGGATTGCAGATTAAGAAGGGCATTTCAATCACAAGGCATTGAAGGAGAAAACTACAATAATTATGCTTAAACTTTTATCTGGTATCTATATTTTTTAGCATATTTCTCAGCTCCCTTGAAGATAATTTATTGGGTTACTTGCATTTTCTAAATTATATTAAAATATTTTTATATTTTTAAAATTATATTAAAACATTCATATATTTTATTTCTGTTAAAATTTAAATTTTTTCCATTCAAAAATTTATTTAATTATTATAAAAAATTTATAATACACCTCAATTTTATTTTTATTTTCACTTTCTACCATACTTTCAAAATAACCATTTCCTTTTATCTTTTCCATCAATCTTTTCTAAATAATTTCCACATTAACATCCTTTATAAAAATTTCAAAAAATTATTAAAAAAAAAAAACCAAATTACTAATTATCAAATATCCATTTCTCACTCTTTAGCATTTTTAATAATTAAATACCCATTTTCCTTCTTTTAAATGTTCCAAAATACTGTCTCTTGAATTTTAACAAACCCCTATGCGAACAAAATAACCCATCTGCAAATCAGAGAATAGAAGCCAAATTGAAGAAACCCATAATCAGAAAGAGACGAAGAAACACAAAAAGGGTTGCAAATCTTTGTTTTAGCATAAAAAAGAGGTGAATTTGAAAGAAGGTAAAAATCAAACCCATAAACCAAAAAGAAAACATTGAGAATAATAAACACGAATTGAGAATAATTCCAGAAAAGAAACAGAGAACCCATTTTTGTATTTTCGATTATGAGATTAACGCGAATTGTGGTGTTAAATGCTTTTTGGTGGTTCATTGATTTATGTTAATTTTTGTATATAATCAGTGGAACTTGTGGCCAAGCTTGGAATGGATTTTCATGGAAAGCTTTTCAGAATCTTTGGAGCTTTTCATGGATTTTCATGAAAATTTTTCAATTTCATGGTTTTACCAATCTTTTCTTTTGGTATATCTCCTCAAACTTCTTTTTATTTTGTGTTTGTTAATACCAGTTAAGCAAATTTAGAAATTAACAAGAGTTGTATACAGCAAAAATAATAAAGAAAATTAACTATTATTAATTCATTCTGAGGATAATCTACACAAAGCAAAAGAATGTGAAAAATCGTATAAGCAAAGACAAGTTTAGTTTGAGACTTTTGATCTCCAATCTAGTCTCCGATTTAGCCCTCTTCATAGCATACCTAAAATCGCTGACCCAAAATCAAGAAACAAGGACTCTGTTAGGCTAGTAGGATCCTACACGCCTCTCCGGCGATGAACACCGGCCTCACCACCACCATTAAACTCATTTTTCAGGTACCAAATCCGCTATATACAATTTCTGATTCTATTGCCATTTGAACAGAGATTGAGCTGCACTAATTACCATAACCCCTGGGAAAAATTTAGCTTCTCAAGAGGTTTTTTGAACATCGCATAAATAAGAGGGTGAACGAGCAATATTTGAATGAGAAGTTTTATGAACAATAAAATAACCCAATCCACTAAAAACCCAATAAAAATATGTCTCAAACTTCAAATACAACAACAATCAGCAACAATCCAATGCAATATTAAAAAAAAAAACAAAAGAAAAGAACGAAAATGCTGGCGACGGTAAGTCGGTGGCAATGGCTATCTCCATTTCGGACTTACAGAGAAAGAGAGAAAGAAAGAAAGAGGGAAAGTTAAATAGAGAGAAAGAGATAAAGAGGCGGAGAAAAAGAGGAAGAAAAATGTGTCGTTTAGTGAAAGAAGGGGGAGGGGGGTATTTTGGGTATTAAAATAAATATTTAAGTTAAAATTTTATTTTTTGGTCTTTAACGGATGAAAAAAATGAGTAAAAGGATATCATTGTTTAATGGAAGTAAAATATAAAAATATTTTAGTATAATTTTAAAAATATAAGAATTTTTTAATATAATTTAAAAAAATATAAAAATATTAAAGTAATTAATTCTAATCTATTTTTAATATTTTTTTGCTTCCCTATCTTTAGTATTTGACTCTTAGCTAAAGCCCCGACATCAATTTACTTTTTTTTCTTTTTTAAAATTAGATTCAGGGATATATAATAGTTGTCGCCTTAGTTTCTCTAGTCATTTCTAATCACAAAAATTATTAGACATCCAATAATAGAAGAGTTAAAACCCCAAATTTCATATTCTAAAACTCAACACTTTACATACTCATCACAAATCACAACTTCTACTAGTCTTAGAAGGAAATACAAAAAACTAATATCATAGTAATAGTTGCAAGAACTCCATTTACTGGCCTTCCAACAATTAGTGTTATTCAAGATCATTACAAACAATGTAACCTTCCCCATTTCTCAAATATTACATTATCCATATCTATATCAATTTCATAAATTGTCGCGTCTCAATTTTGGAACATGACAGTCTTAGAATATAGGAACAGCATGAGGCTACCGATACTCGTAGAACCTTTCTATAACCTGTAAATATCACCTGCTATAATATAACTATATCCATTTAATCAATCTATTTGTCATCATTTGTGATCACATATGATCTCAATACATCTCACTTATATTAAATATCAGTAATTAACAATATTACAGACCATACTAAATTTAATCATCCCAATAATTTACATATCAATGGAGCATCTAAAATATACACAAAAAATATATACAAGTTCAATATTTACATTATTATAACACAGTTGGATCTACTGATGAAGAAATCTTGACTAGCTCTATTCCTAACCTGAAAAAATAAAACCACTAAAAGAGTAAGTATTTTCATACTCAGTGAGTCAATATATACATTATCACACACAGGTTAAGTAGGTAGCAACAAATAAATAATATTAACAATTTATTCATAGATAACATACCAGAGGACCAAATAAAGAGAAATGGTTTATGGATACCAAATATATATATATATATATATATATATATTAGGAAAAATAATAACCATGTATATATAACAGATATTGGGCCATGAAATGCATATCATTATCAATATAACATGTAAATAGCATAAGGTGGATCAGACCCTATGGCCAGGACCTTAACCCTTCCCAGCTAGGGTATCACTGAAATTTCATTATGCACAATGTTGATAGTATTTACCCACTACCCCATCAGTAAGATAGCTCTGTCATACAAACATTAGAATAGGCTAAATATATCAAATAAAGTATTAAATAGGCAAGAAAATCAATAAGGTTCAGTTTTTATAACTCTAACTCAATTAAGTTGTTTAGGCAAGTAAATACATATAGGATCATTATTCTTAATAAAGAAATATTATGGGATAAGAAAAATTCCACAAAATTCATTGAAGATACGAGTTTAAAATATGTCAAGAAGACACATTTACACTGGTGACAAAGAAAATCACCCATTTTAGTAAATTTGGTAACAAATGGTTTCTTAAGGAAATTAGCAAAGGTCATTTCATCAAACACTTGGTGTGCACCACTTTAGGACCAAATAAATATAGTTTTGGGACATATTAATCAAAATCCAAAGTTCACAATTCAAGCCCTCATGGCAACAAACACAAATGCATTCTCAAACAGGGTTTATATACATTAATAAATAACACTATCATATCTTAAATTCAAGAAAAATTTAACGGAATGGCGAATATAAAAAAGTTGTAAGTTTCATATTCATTTCAAATTGATCAAATGAAGGTTTAAACATACATAATAACATACATACGACTCACTAAAATCGACGGTTTGATCGTTTACGCAATAAAACGTCGATTTGCCTATAACAGGTAAAAGTAGTGTTTTTAGATTTTCTTCGATTCTACAATCAATTTTATCCCATATTTAGCTTTAAATGGATGCTAACTAACATAATTAAACATTAATTAGAATTATGGAATCCTATACAAAAAATTCATTTCAAATATAAACCTAGTTTTAGAGTTTTCTCCAATTCGATCCAATTTTGAAATCTATCGATCTAATATTGTTTCTAATCATTTATATAGCTTACATGAATCAAAATAATGAAGAAAATATCATCCTCACCTGAATACTTCAAGTGGCCAAAATTTAGGTTAAGGTTTCCTTCAATTTCTAGCTTAAATTTCTTGAAATTTTCAACAGAAACTAGTTAAATCAACATTTCTTTTGATTTTGCTTGAAGTTTGGATGTAATTGGTGGAGTTTTGGAGGAGGAGGAGATTTGGCTGCCTTTAATGGTGGAAGAAGAAAAATTTTCCATTTTATGAAGAATTAGATGGAATTTATATGAATTAACTTTAAGTTAATTCGATTTTCCACTCGGCACTTCTCGTATTCGCATCATTAACCCGAAACTTTTAACTATTTATCTTTTTATCATATTTCAATTTTGAAATAATATTTCTTATATTTTTTTGGCTTATGAGTTTAAGGGTGATATTAAAAATTTAAAATTTTGAACCCGTTTATTAATCGAAATGTCAACGTACTTACCTATCTACCGGGTCAATTTTTAGCGATTTGTCAAATCGCGCAAGTATGATATTCTTATGTTTAAATCAACTTTATTTATACTTAAATAACATATATTTAATGTCTTATAGAAGAAATTTGAGGGTGTTATACTCTACCCTCATTAAATAAAATTCGTCCTCGAATTTTAAATTGTACATACCTCATCACTGGAATAAGAATATGTAATATCCTAGGTGAAACCCTAGTAGGAAACCCTAACCCTAGCACCTACACCCTAGTTAGAGTTAGGAGTGTTATTCTGGGTTGGTTATTATATGTGTTATATGACTTATTTGATGCGTTTATGTGTTATTGTTTGCATTGCATGTTATATGATTTACTTGATGCATTTATATGTGATTGATAGTTACATGTATTATAAGATTGAATTAAAT
>CANXYC010855631.1:0-26734 GCA_948193065.1 Aleurites moluccanus | reverse complement strand
AAATGATGTTCTCGAATGACAAGAAGCAGCTTTTTTGATTCAATTTTCAAAGCTCAACACGCACACAAAATTCATTTTCAGAACGTTGGCGTCCTAGGTGGCAGTGTTTAACTTGAAAAAATTGCCATGTAGGCGGTCCGTTAAAGAATTTGACGGATTTGTAACAGAAGCACTTTAAAGTGCGCGGGGTATTAAGTTTGAGTATTTTTAAGTTACAAATTGAAGTTGGAGTATCATAATGTGCTCGAGCTATAAGTTGGAGTACCATGAGTGAAATTAACTCTAGATTATGGGTATAAGCTTTGATTCTTTTAATTAAATTATCCATTCGAAAAATTGAATGACCCAAAATTTAAATAAAATTTAAATTATTTTATTTTATTTTAAATCAAATTTAAATAAAATATTAAATCTAATTGTTCAATATTTTAACATATTATTGATATCATATATATATTAACTATTAAATTATATTTATATGCATAAATTTTAATAATAATAGAAACTTTAAGAAAATCACAAATCTTCTCAAACACCACTAAAATAATAGAAAAAAATTATAACTTAGGTATAAATGTATAAAATTTATGAATATAAATATAATTTGAAGACTTTAAGTTTGAGTATCACATTTCCACAAGTTAAATGAGTAAGAAATATATTTATATGCATAAAATTACATAAAATAAATGTATAAAATTATTTAATATTTTAATTATTTATTATATTCAAATGAAATTTTATTATTTAAATTAATTTTTAATTTAATTAAAATATATATTATTAAACAATTTAAATTAATTAATTACTCAGCCTACTCACCTCGACATGCGTGTACAAATCAATAACAGAGTGTAGTGTACTTTTGTACAGTTCTAGATTTTGTTATATTCCCTGGCTTCGATAACTCGGTCTGCTGGTTGATCTGGCATTGATTTTCAACTTTCAACCCGTTTAAAACTGAGTTTTAATTTTCTTTTTCTTTTTTTTTTTAATATTTTTATTAATTTTTATAAATTATAATTCAGGAAAAAGCTAAGAAGTTTAATTTTTTCAAAATTATAGCTTGTTAAAAATTGTATGTTTTGTAAGGAAATTTTTTTTTTTACTTATTCTGAGTGTATATACCGATATAATAAGATAAAAGTATATTAAAAATAATATTAATAATTTTTTATTAATTAAAAATTAAATAAAAAAATTATATTAATTATAATATTTTATTACTTATTAATTTATTATATAATATAAATTTATATTTCTAATACAGATAAATAATTTATGTCATGAAATTTTTTTTTTTTCAAGTATATATATTAAATACAAAATTTATTTGATATATGAAATACAGTAATTATTTCATGCACTAATTTTTATCACATTCATTTCTTGGGATACTTGAGTGCATGTTTTCAATATTTTAAAGAAATATGTTAATGTGTTGATTTTCATTTTTTTTTATTTGGATGTGCAACCATACCTAATCCTAGTGTATATAATTTTTTTTTATTCATTAATGATTAGAGATTCATGAGAGATAATTCTTGTGATAACTGATTTTCATGCTTAGAGTATTATTTAGGTTTGAATCTCATAATAAATACATTATACATTAAAAATTAAAAAAGTAAAAAATAATTTAAAAATATATAAATTAATTTTTTAATTCATACATAATAAATTAACTCAAAAGATGTACTCTAATCATTATAAATTTTAAAAAATACATGTTATAGGATTATAATACATTATGAATTTAATACTTCAAAATGCCTAGTTATTAGTCCAATGTGTTTAATTAAATATTTTTAATATTACTAAAACAAAAATTCAAGGAACTGCTTTAAGATTAGTATTTAATTTAAAAATAATTTGATTAATTTTAAAATAATTAAATAAAATTATTAGATATAATAGGAATATATAAAAAAAAATAAAGTAAATAAAATATTCTTATACAGAATAGAATAATTCGACTAGCATGTTAAAACCTCTTCTTAAATGAATTGTTTTTTACTCTGAATTTTTTATTTTATTTAATATCTTATTTATTATTTTATTCATCATATTATTTTTTAAAATATTTTAATAATTAATATTTTTTTATAAATGATGTGAATATATAAAATTAAAATTAAAATAATAAATAAGATAAAATTTAAATTAATTCACGCTAGCCGCAAACATTAAATTAGATTAGCAACTAATATCATAGCCACTAAAACACCTAAAAATAAAACAATATTCCTTATTGTTCCCTATCTTTCCTTTTTTCTTGTAGGGTTCAATACCTAATACCAAATCTACAACGCTGTTATTATTTATTTCTACTGTACTTTCTTTATATCTTTTAAAGCTTATATAAAATATTCTGTAACTTTGTATTAGTAATACAAAATCTTCCCAATCTTTATTTTATTATGTATCTTATTTCTTATTTTATATTTATTTTTATATATTATATTATTTATAAAATTATATAAATGAAATTTTATAAACAAATCATTTTAAAGAGGGTATATAATAAGTAAATAAAAAATACAATAAAATTCATAAAAAATAAATATAATATTTTATAAAAATTTTATTTATTTTTTGACACTAATTATTAATATCATGATTTTTACATGAATAATATCAATCAAATTTTTTATTCTTTTGTATTCTCATTTTCTATTTCATATTTTTTATATACTATATTATTTATTTTTTAAAATATTTTGATAATTAATTTTTTTTAAATACAATACAATGTATAAAAAAATATAAAATATGATATTAGATACAAAAGAAAACAGAAATTTCATACTGAAGCAACCTAACTGCGTGAAACAAAATTTTTTTTGACATTTCACATGCCACGTGGTTTTACCACCAATTGCCAACTGGCCTGTAGCAACAACTACTTATCCAGTTCTCTTTCGCTTGTGTAAGCGAGCCACGTATTTAATTCAGAAAGTTTAATAAGGCCATATGCTAAAAAAATAAAATAATAATGCAAAATCTAATAAAAAATAAAAGATTTCATTATAACAGCAACAAATATATTTTTATTATATAGTTCATTTAATATTTTCAGAATTGCAGTCAAAGCCATCATGCTTATTAAATTATATGTACCAACTTATATATAAGAAAAATACATATTAGTTTTTTTTTTTCTCCCTCTTTTTTCTTCCATGAACAGGTTAAATGGATTGTGCATCCACACAATAAAAATGATTTTCTTACTTTTTAATTCTCATAACAAGTCTTAAATTTTATCTGATTAGTTTTAGGTATTACTAAATTTAGAGATAAAATTTTATTTATAAACTTGATATGATTGAGATTTATAAATAATAATAATTGAGCTAGAAATATTAACTGATTTAATTTAATTTTATATATTTAAATTATTTAAATTAAATTTTAAAAATTTATATTCTGATTAATCAAATCAAATCTACTTCGAATTAAGATTAAAAAATATGAGTTTAAATTGAGCCAACCTACATTACTAAATGTTTATATTTTCTTTTTTATTTTTATTATATTATAAAATCATAAAATTCAAATATTAAATTTCACTCATAATGTCTTCAAAAGGGATAAATAAAGTAACTAAATAAAGTCTAATTAACTAAAAATAACCTAAAAAAAGTAATTATTTTTCTAAATATATTTTTCAAATTAAGTGAAAAAACTAATAATCTCTTATATTTCAAATTAAAACCTTTATTATTGAGTTATTATTCATAAATAAATATAAAAAGCATGGTTCATATTAATATTTATTGATTCGAGTGGTAAAAAATTTATTTTTATTAAATTATATTTTAAATTTAAAATTTATAAAAAAAATACGAAAAAATTTTTATCTTCTTATAAATTCTACTCAATTCAAATTTAAATTAATTAAAATTTGTAGCTAGAATTTGAAAAAAAAAAAAACTTGGTTCATAAATCTAAGTCACGGAAATCGGCATGAAAAGTTAAGCAATGGGGCCAAACAAAATCCGCTCACATGTATTCAAAATTGAATTCCAATATAAATTTTGAAGAAACAAAGAAGATGGTAATAACAATTATCAAAATATTTCCTAATAATTTAATTAGTCTATGTGGCATTTTATGGAATTCCAAAAAGTAGTAAAAAGAGAAGGTTATTTACCCTAATGAGCAAGATTTGCATGATTCTTGTCCCTATTTCTTCTCTCATTATCACAAATTTTAAATTTTTTTTTGGTCGAAAAATATCATATAAATTGTTGATAAATTCATATTAAGATTATTTTTAAATTTATTTATTTAATATTATTTGAATTTTTAGATATTTATTAGAAAAATCGATTAAATAAATATATTGTATTTAATTTTTACAAAAAAAAAAATTACAACTGTTTTTCATTTATTTTTATATCTACAAATCATAATTTTTGGGTCGTGCGCGTCTTTTTGGTGGAGGAATACTTGTCACCTACTCCTTTTAAGTTCTCCAATTTCTCTATATGCTTCTTCCAGCTTTTTTTTTAGTTATATAGAGAGAGAAAGAGAAAGAGAAAGTTTTGATCTCTCTGTTTTGCTCTGCTTCTTCTTCAATGGAGAAGCACAAATGCAAGCTCTGTACCAGAACATTCGCTAATGGCAGAGCTTTGGGTGGTCACATGAAGGCCCACTTGGCTACACTACCTCTAACTCCAAAAACCATGATGACTACGGTTCAGACACAGCACCGACCAGGAGACCGTACTGAGTCAGCATCATCTTCTTGTTCTTCTTCTAGTGAAGAAACAGAGCAAGAAATAAAGAATATAGAAGTTGAAGAGAAGGCTTTGGTTTATGGGTTAAGAGAGAATCCCAAGAAAAATTTCAGGTTCGCAGATCCTGAGTTTTCTTTTGCTGTTGATTCTGGGTCTGTTGTTCAAGATAGAGAAAGTGAGACCGAGTCTAGAAACCCAACTCGTAGACGATCTAAGAGAACCCGAAAATCTGGGTTTGCAGAGAATCAGAATCACAAGCTGAATTTCGACGTAAAGAAATTCAAGTTAAAGAATCCAAGTTCTGTGGAGTACTCCCCGCCGGCAGAGCCAGAACCGGTAAGCTCTGTTTCTGATACTTCTCCGGAAGAAGATGTTGCTAGGTGTCTTATGATGCTTTCAAGAGATGTTTGGTTGAGAAACAATGAAGAACACGAACAAGAAGAAGAAGATCAAGGACAAGGCGAAAACAGAGAAAAATCAATTGATATGATGTTGGAGGAACAAGAAGCAGAACAAGAAGAGATCAAAGTCAGCAAGATTCGCGGGAAGTTGAGATGTGAAAAATGCATGAAATTGTTTCGATCTTCACAGGCACTGGGTGCCCATAAGAGGATTTGCTCTTTAAATAGAACAGAGCTAGTTAGAAACAATAATGGTGGCAATGAACGAATTTTTGAGTGTCCTTATTGTTTCAAGGTTTTTGGTTCTGGACAAGCACTTGGTGGGCATAAAAGATCGCATCTTATGGGTTCTTCAACAGCACCGACAGCAATTGCGACTGAAAATTCTGCTAAACTCGACAACAACAATCTGATAGATCTTAACTTGCCTGCTCCAATGGAAGTTGATGACTTTAGTGTGCTTTCTGATGCCTAAGTTCATTGTGAGATCCAAGTCATTCATATTAATTTTTTGTTTTTATGCTCAACGGGATGGATCAAGAAGCGGGTTATTTGTAGCTATAAAATATATTTACTCTAAATCCTTTATTTCATAGATCATCATCATCAAATTGCTCTGTTTTTTTTTTTTCTTAAATATTTTATAGATTTTCATGCCTGACTACAAAAATATTATTTTTTGTTTCTTTGAGCTCTCCGCAATTGTTAATTATTTGTAGCAATCTGAAAAAAAAAAAAATCAATTCTTTATGAACTTATTACCAACTCATTTAATGCAGAAGAAAATTCATTGGTTAAACAGAGTTTGATTGTTTAGTTTCTCCCACTATTCCATTTTGTTTGGTGTGTGTGATGAATTTTCTATCTTTACCAGTTCACGTGTACTGTAACAGAAAAATTTAATTGTAGTAGTAGTTGTTGTTCCTGCTGCAGCTACGGCTGCTACTCATTCTATTCCAACACTACTATTTGAAGACTATAACTTGCTCTATTTTCATTTCATGGGTGCACCCTCATTTCAGTGATAATATAAAAAAAAATTAAAAAGCTTTCCTTGTGGACCTAAACCTTTAGTTCTCTGTTTCAGGCTCTCTCTCTCTTTCTCTCTCCTAAGTACTAAAAGCGTTACAATTCTGTTAATTTAATGTCCTGTTCTAGTTTTCCAGCTGTTGTTGTAAACTGTCTATTATATTTCAACTATTCCCTTGCGTTGCAATTATAATTCGCAGGCTTTGTTTGTCTAGTTGGGTAATGGCTGGGTAAGTGAACAAACAGTGAACCCTAATTTAGATTAAGGAACTGAATAATTCATTAGAGAAAGTATAGTAGAGTTTAGTAAAAAAAATCAAATCCTTTCTCTGTTTCTCTATTTTCTTTACTTTGTCCATCCACTAGATCTGAGTCTCAAATCTGGAGTTTGTTGCCGGTTCTTACCTGTGACAAACCCAAATCTACTAGTATTTTTCTTTCAATTTATGCTTTATCCTTCATTTTATTTTCTGTATATTTTCTGTTGTCTTTAAACCTCTTATGGTGTCCTTACCCTTAGAATGGGTTTTTATTACTAGGAAGATTCATCAACAAATTTTGCATAGGATTTTGACTCAATTTACCTGAAAATCGAGATTTTTGCTATAGAGATACTTAACTAAGTCTATCTGCAAATCAAGTTTTTTTTTCTGGTAACCACTCTTCATCAATTTCTTTTTCTAGGTGGACCTAGTCGCACCCATTATCTACGGGCAGATCGAGTCTTGTCCCAGTTTACCCGGTATTCAATATCTCTCAACTATACTAAGTGCTTCTAGGGCAGCAGAAATGGTTTTCTAGAATATACACCGCCTTGTCCACGGTGGATCTGTGTTTGTGCCTCTCTTTTTATTTGGTCCTACTTGGTTTGTTGTTGTTTTTCTTTCTGAGATAACTGCCCTAGTTTAGGAGGTTAAAGTAGGTTTCTGTTGTCATCTCTGTACTAACCTTTCTCCTCTAATAAATTTATCTTTAGTTTGAAAAATTAGTTAACATACACATGACTTGTAATTAAGAAATCTATCTATATACAAAGTGTCTCGAGTGCCAAACTCAACAGAAATAAAACAAAATTAATCTTTAAGCTATATAACTTATATCTATCCCTCAAGATGGAGCCTGATTTAATAAAAACAGGTCCATCTTGGATGACAAAAAATGAAATTGTTTAGTGGACAAGGATTTGGTGAAGATGTCTTCCAACTTCATCATTGTAGGAACACAGGCAAGAGAAACAAAGCATTCTTTGTATTTATTTATGACTATATGATAGTCAATCTCCAGATGCTCGGTTCTTTCATGAAAAACAAGATCTATTGTAATGTGAATTGTTACTTAGTTGTGATAAAAGAGAGTGATAGGCAAGAACAAAAGGCACTTGGAATGCTTGAATTAAGTGAGATATATTATAGTTCAGAAAAAGTGGTACCCAAACTTCTATATTCTGCCTTTGCAAATGACTAGTTTGTTTCATAGTCTTTCAAGAAATGAGAGAAGAGCCCAAGAAAACACAGTACCTTGTAACATACTGTCTGGCGATTGTACACTCAGCCTAGTCTCAGAGTAGGCAGAGAGCTTAAAAGATGAATGAGCTGGAAAATGTAGACCATTGAAAGGTCGACTTTTAAGACATATGACTCGGTGAAGAGTTGCTTCCCAATGTGAAACTGATGGAGCACTCATAAACTGGCTTAGTTGTTGGGTGGCAAAAAGTAATATCTATCCTTGTCAAATTGAGATAGAGCTCATCATACCACTCAATGTGTTTATGGATTTTGACAAGTTTCTCCAGTATGATCATTCATATTATAGTAGTCACAGTACCTGTCAAACTTTTTCACATTTTTTTTTTGGTCATTTTCCTTATTCTTCCAGTAATTAATTAGGTTTATAGTTCTCTTTATTACTTCCTCTCCCAAAATCTCTATTTCCTTCTTGATTCTTAACAAACATTGCAATGTTGTCGATACTTTCAATGGTAAAATTATGTACCTCCCTCTGTTTCTCTATCTTTAACACCATAGAATATGCTGTAATAATGATAGATAAGGGTTCCATGAGCATAATTTGATTCCTGACATGGTCATAATTTTCATTAAGGCCTATTAGAAATAATATTAGCTTATTCAAGCATCCTATTTTTGCAAGCGTCTTAACAACTCCACAATTACACACAAGAATAGGCACTAAACATATAAACTCATCCCATAACCTTTTTTTTTTTTTTTTTTTTTTAGAACTTTTGGGAAATAGAACTAATCTCTCTTAGAATTTGGCATTGCATTACTGTTTTTAAATACATCTTCTAATTTCTCCTATCAGGTGCGAAATTAGAGAGAACTAAGGATAGTCCTGACTCCTTCTAAAAATTTTAAATACATGCATGTATATATAAATTAATTTCCCAAAATTCTTAAATATAAGTATATATACATATAAATTTTTTAATTGGCCCCTCAAAAAAATTATATATAATTTATAATACTAAATTTTTTTAATAATTTAACTTTCACCTCCTCTAATAATATTGAAATTACATGTAAATTGTTAATCGGTCTCCCTAAAAAAATTATATACAATTTATAATACTAAAATTTACTACTAATTATTATGGTTTTCCCTCCGATATCACTTTAGTACTACCAGCATATAAAAAGGCTCTTACCAGATCTTTTGCAATAGAATTCAGTATTCATAAAGTTACCATATAGTCACTCTTTGCCTCTGTTAAAAAATCATTTAAATCCTCATTAGACATCTCACATTTACCATTGATAAATCATAATTTTACTTTTGCCCCTAATGTCATATTCATATAACGACTCTAAGATAGAAAATTATTACGAGTTAGTGGTGCACTTACAAGGACCATGCCTGGATAATCAAAACTTTGAAGCACCAAGGGATCTCCATTGACTCAATCTCCATGGTGGCGATTCTAAGTATTTCGATTCCTTAGAGTTCTCTGGTTGACAATCTCTGCCTCCTCTATTAGATCCATTAGGGCCAACAACAAATTTCTTCGATTGAAACACTCAAGCAACATTAGATTTAGATTTATCAACCAACCAAGCAAGGTTGACTCTGATACCATGAATCAATAGATTCAGCATACAAGCAATGTAAGGAACTGAATATTTCATTAGAGAAAGTATTTAGTAATCTGTTACATACACGTGACTAGCAGCTAAGAAATGTATTTGTATATAGAGTGTCTCAAGTGCCAACTCAGCTGACTAGCTTACTACCTAAGCAGAACTAAAACAAAATTAATCCCCAAGCTATATAACTTACAATAAGATTCTTTTATCTCTTGTGTTCTCTGTTTTGTTCTTCTAGTTTTTAGCTCTTGTTATTATCAATAACTAATGTCATTGAACTAACAGTTGAACCATTGATTTTTATAATATAATCCTGCAAATTAAAAATTTAATTTTTTACTATGAAGACTCGTTTATTAAAAATTACTTAATAAATCGAGTGTCTATCATGCATCAAAAAAAAAATTAAGAATTCAATCTCTACGAAGTTTAGTCTAATCGATCGACAAAAAGAGATAAGTCCCCTTTCTTTTGAAGATGAACAAGATAGATAAAAAATAAATAAAAAATAAAAAATATAAATATAAATTCCAAATATGTTTATATTTATGTTTGTGTGGTTTTACTTGACTTTTCTTTTGCTGCTGGCTGGGACTCGTAGAGGTATCTTTGAAGGGGACTAGAGAGAAAATGAGAGAGATCCAAACTGTCCTTCATTTTCTCAATAAATTTAAAAAAAAAAAAGGTACAAATTTTGAACTGCCTTAAATATCTGGGCAAAAGGAGCTGCTATGCCATGCTATTCTTATAGAAGAATCAGTCAGATTTCATTATATATAATTAATAATTTAATGTGGGTATATTAAATGCTTTTTTTTTTAATTCCAAAAAAAAAAAAAAGAATTGGTTTTTGACTATAAGGACATTTTAGTCATTAAAATATTGGTCTTTGGTTCCTTTCTCTGACGCATGCAGTTTCTTGTTTCAGAAGAATTCTGGTTAATTTTGCCGATTGAAAAGCTTTATCTGCACTAGTGATCACACTTACAACTAACCCCCTCCTTCTTTGCTTGTGATATATATATATATATATTTTATTTTATTTTTGATGTCTTACTTGGGTGGCATTATTCTGGATTTGCATACTTGTTTTGACCAAAATATTAAGGACAAAATCAAGCAGGGAAAATATTGTCCTCTTTAACAACAATGGGAAAATGTTTCATTTTCTTCATGCTCTTTTAACAAGCTTATCATCTTTATCAATCTTGGTTCTTCCCCATTCTTTTATTCTTATAAGCTCTTACTTTTGAACTTCTTGACCCCAACATTTTCTTCATTTTGGGTAATTTTGTTGCTGTGTAATTGCATCATCTTTTATTTTTTTTATCATCCATCATGTAGGTGCAAAAAATACATACAACAATTCAATTTAAGTGTAGTTTGAATAAATCAAATGAATTTTTTTTTAAATCATTATTTTTTCATAATCAACAAAATTATACAAAAAATTAGATTTGAATGAACTAAATAAAAAAAAAATTATAAATTAATAATTTTTTTTCCTGATTGATCGACTTATAAATCTTTCCATCCCTATATATATGTTGCATGAAAAAAGGATGTGAGGTCCGAAGAGTTGTATTTTGAAAATTAAACCTGACCTATTAGATTGGGAATTAGTATAATGATTAATGCAACTCAATCACTACATATAAATTTTCTAAATTTTAAAAAGTATTTACATATTAATTTTTCTTGAATTTTTTTAAAAAGATGATATTGAATTGATTTCTTTATCGAATCAACTAGTTAAATTATCACTGGATACTCGGCCTGTGATAATACCTCTCACATCAAGATAACAGAGGGAAGAGGATTTTGAATTGAGTGCCCCAACTGGTACTTGAAGGAGGTTTTCTTCTTTGAATTAATGTTGGAGACTTGGCTGAGTTAGGTTTTGCACCGCTGAAGCAGTGTTTTATTTTCAATGTTTTTCACTGCCAACCAGGGGACCGTCTCGGTGGGCCGGTCACCTCAGCTAAAAAAAAAATTTATTATTTTATACAAAAATTTTCATTTAATTTATCTAAATTCAATTTTTTATATAAAAAATTATTTTTGGTACATCTAAATTCAACTTTATACATACAAATATTTTAGAAAATATTACATAAATATATTATTTTTTTATTTTTTTTAATTTTACAGTTATATTTTTTTTTCATTTTTATTAATTTTTAGTATATATTTAGTATATGCGTAGTCAATATTTGATATATATTTAGTATATATCATATTTTTAAAAAAATATTTTTAGATATGCAGTATTTTTAAAAAAATATTTTTAGGTATATAATATTTTTAAATTTTTTTTTCTAATTGTAAAAATAAAATAATTTTTCTTTTTTTTATATTTTAAAAAAAAATCAATATTTTATCCATCCATCCAAATTTAATATTTTATATTAAAAAAAAATTCAACACATCCAAAATTAATTTTTTAAGTTCGGGATGCTGCCAACTCTTAACTCATTAATGCACATCTTGTGACCAAACAAATGATTAAATTGAATATATTAATGTAAACTGGTTCGCCGACCGGTAGTATATTTAAAAAACAATGGGAAGGATAGGGGTGAAGAAAGGAAGATCTTTTATCAATATTATAAAAATCACCAAATGATTAAATGTTATTAGAAATGGATACTTTTGGGGATTCCAAACAAACAATTTGCCCTTTTCCTCACAAAACAAGAAAATATTTGGTTGGCAAATGACAAAATGATGAATGTTTTAGCTTGCAGTATGGATGAAGATAGGAAGAAGGACCAAAAAGGAAACAAAAGGATCGTCACTTTCAAAATTTCAATTGGAATTATGTAATGGAGCAATTTTCACTTGAATTTTGTATATAATTTCATCTCCTTCACTGCATTTATGCCCACCAATCCTACATTTTCATTTCTTTTTTAATTGTTCATCATCCATGACAATTAATGGAGACAGAGCATTTTCAACTTTTTATTGAACATGATTTAGATACCACCGTTAATTACTTTTTATTTCAATTATTTATTTTACTTTTTATTCAAATATTTATTTATTCGCATGTCAATTTTTGTTTATTACAATTTGATTTAGTGGTTGCAATTAGTTATTTACAGCTAACATGTAATAATTTATGGCTATCATTTGGCATTAAATGATTAATTGAAGGGTCAAATATTAATAATTTAAAATTTTAACTTCTAACTCTTCAATTATAATTATAAATTATTTTAAAATGTTATTTTAAACGTTAATGTACTAAATCTCTCATAATTTTAAATGATATTTAATTTAGCTGTTGAAAGTCGGTTAAGAATTTTTGAATCATAATAATTAGGAAAATTTATTTAATAAATAAAATAAAATAAGAGTTGATAATTATTGAAAGTCCAAACAATTACTGTTTTGAAAAATTATATTTTGAATTTTTTTCAAGTTTTAGACTATCTTACACCTATCAAAAATTATTATATTAAGAAAAATATGTTTCAAATTAATTTTTATATAACTATGATGATAATAAATAATTATTAAAATATTATAAATAATATCTATAAAAATTATCATATTTATAAGAAAAAATATGATAATATAACAAAGTAATTAACTGTAATTTAACTACTAATTTTATCATTATTGTGATTTTTTATCTCACATTAAAAAATAACTAAATTATATAATAATATATTAAAAAAATATATTCAATCATCATTTAACATTTTAACAACAACAATTAGAATTTTTTTACTAAATAATCATATTTTTCAACTATTAATTATCGGTCATTAGAAATCATTTATCCACGCATACTATCAGCTAACAACTACAACAATAACTAAATTAAATAGATTGATAAATATTAACTTCTAATCACTCATCCAAACGAATCCATAATAAAGAATAAAAAAATTATAATATTGAATAAAATATATATTTTAATATAAAATATTAAAATTTAAAAGTATAAGTTTTACATATTATAAAATATATAAAATAAATATTTCATAATATAAATAATTCTCAATTGTGTGGAAAAAAATTGTAATTGTAGCTTTATACTTTTTTTTTCAAAATAATTTTTTTTAGCTCATATCAAATTATATATAAAAAAAATATTATTAAAATTTTAAATATAATAATAATAATTGGAATAAACACTGAATCACATTTATCAGCCCCCAATTAGGTAATAGATTATAGGTGTTGGGGTGCAGTTGAAGGTAGAAGCCGCGCAAGGCCATAAAACAAGAGAGTAAATGAGAGAATGAAAGGAGGGTAAAAAGGTAAATGAAGAATGTGGATTTGGTCAGCGTGAGTTGTGGCATGCTTTATGAAAACTGGGAGCATACACCTTTTTGGTCAACTTCTCTACATCCCTTTCTCGGATAAATGCCACTGGGCCCCTTCTCCCAGAGTTTCTATTCACCGTTCTCGCCACAGTATGCACCGTATCAAAAAATTCTTAAATTAAAGAAAATATTTATACATACACTCATCAAATAAAAAAAATATATAAAATAAAAAATAAAATATTAATATCTTTTTTATTAAGAAAAAAAAATTATATTAATTAAAATATTTTATCACTTATTAATTAGACATATAAAATATAAATTTTTATACCCAATGTATATAAATATTAATCAGTTGCAGAAAAAATATACATTAATTTATTTTTTTATTGTATTATAAAAAAATAATTTAATTAAATTTAAATCGATGACAGACTCTCGATCACGTTGGCTTGGTCGGAATCACAATGGCTTGGTCGGATTCGCAATGGACCCATATACTCAATTTCTGCAACTGAGATTTATATTTGTTAAATAAAACCCATATCTGTCAACAATGCGATTAGTCTTGTCATTGATCTTCACCTGCGCGAGTTGCAAAGAATATGGCTCAGGCAAGAGGTTCACTTGACAACAAAGTGATTTTCAATTACAGGAGTTTTGTGGTTTGGCTTCTCATTTGCTCAAGTCCCATCCTCTCCATAAACATTAGCAATTCTTATTCTCTTCTAAGCCAGCAAGTACTTAATTAATTCATTAATTCTTTCTTTTTTAATGTTTAATTTTTATTTGTTAAATTTCATCAAGTAAAGGTGGAATTTGAAAATGCAAGTTTGGTTCACCTTCATGCTGAAACTCAGATCTGAGTTTCTTAATTTTTTTTTTATTTTAATTTTAATATTTTTATTAATTAAAAAATATTGATGAGTCTCATAATTAATACCATTAATTTAATTAATAGATGAAACTCTTAATTGAACTGAAAATCCAACTTAATTAGAAAATTGAATCAATTTATCATATACGACTCAAATTAAATTTTTAGTCAAAATACTTACCTGAATTAATGACACATTTACGTGTTATAATTCATTTTATGGAAATATCCTAAAGTTTAACAATGGCATAGATGTGGCAAGTGATCCTCAAAATAATATAATAGAATCAAATGCTCACAATTCACTAACATAAGGTGGTCTAGTGAAACGAACACACTGTATAATCTTGGGATTTTTTCAAAAATACTGATAAAATAAAAAAAAAATTATTTTTACTATTAAAAAAAATTAAAAATACTTCATACCTAAAAATATTTTGTTAAAAATACTATATATCTAAAATATTTTTTAAAAAATATGACATATACCAAATATATACTACACATATACTAAATATATTAAAAAAAAAATAACCGTAAAATTGAAAAAAAAAATATATTTATATAATATTTCCTATAATCTTTCCTTTCAAAGCCAAAAAAATAAAAGAAATATAATTTTCCTTCTAACTCCTATCCAAATCCTTTTTTTTAAAATACTACATATTATCAAAATTTATTAAATTTGATTAATTTACTCTCGAATAGAAACTTATAAAGAAGTAGTTATATTTAAATTTTATTTTATCATTTCTTTAATTTGAAAAAAAAAATATTATTTTCTACATTCAATAATAAACTTTTTAATTTTTTTAATATATCTCAATGTAATTATTTTATTTTTTAATTCAAATTATATATTTTTTTAATTTTATAATAATATTCTCGTTAAAAAATATTTTGAAAAATATAAAAAATAATTAAAATATATAAAATATGAGAGAATTAAAAAAAAATAGAGAAATATTAAAAAAATAAATGAACTAAAAATATTAAAATATATATATATATATTTTTAATAATCATATATTTAATAATTATAATGTTTATTATGTGAGGGGAGGGAATAAATACATTATTTACCCTAATTATTCATCGTATATGCATTTGTGAATAAAATGCAATTAAGAAGTTGGAGGGAGTAAAGAGCATGGGAAACAGTAATTATTATTGTCCCACTTTGTGTTTAACACGCAAGATTATTCAAGTTTTATTGCTACCATTGCATGATTTGACAATTAACCAAGCAATCAAACACTAACCTTGAATGCTTATCATTAAGCTGTGGATGGTCTCATCTCATTGAAATATAGAGGACCCACTTGTTTAGCTCTCTTGCTGTGCTGGTGCATGTCTGTATATAATTATGGTGAAATAATCTTTATATGAAGGGTATTTTTTTAAATTTAATTTCAATAAATTATTTAAATTCAAATTCTCATAATTAATTTATTAAATTTATTTTTAAAATAATATTTTTTTTTTGTTATTTCAATAAATAAAAATGGTTTTTTATTTTTAATGGAATTAAATACTTTTTAAAATAAAAAAATCTCGTTGTAAAAAAAAAAACAATTTATCATAAAATTAAAAAATAATCCTAATTCTAAAAAAAATAAAACAAATTAAATATAAAATCAAATTTAAGAAAATTGAGGAAAATGAAAGAATTTTTTTTTATTTAGCAAATGAGTTCAAGAAAATGTCTGATGATTGGAAAGTTAAATAAAAAATAATAGATTGTAAAATTTTTAAAATATAATTAAATAATTTTTTATAAAATATCAATTTAAAATTTTAACCTAAAATTTTTAATCAAGCTATGGATAGATAATTAGCATGATTCTTTCGAAAGGGGATAGATTTGTGTCCTCAATTATCACGTGTGTCAAGGGTGGCATCGATTCAATTTAATTGATTTAAAAAGTTATTATTAAATTAAATTAATATTTTTAGTTTGAAAATTTTTTAAATTAAATAAATTTATTATTATAATTAAATTGTCAGTTTCAGTTCGGTTTAAATATTTTCAGTTTGTCGGATTAAATCAATTTTTTTTATAAATTATTATTATTTAATTATAAATTAAAAAAAATATCAATAAAATATCCATAATAAAAAAATATAAAAAATAATTAAATATTATACAACTCAAAACTTATCTATTCCATTAATTAACATACTCAAAACTTGTATTTTTTTTCAAGAACTATATTTTTTTATTTATTTATAGTTAATTTTCATAAATGGTCTTTTTTTTTAATTTTAAATTAATATTAAATTAAAAAATATATAATTATATATAAAATCAAATCAAATATATTTAATTATAATAATAGTAAAAAAAATAAAATATTTATATATATAAAATTTTAGTTTAGTTCGATTTGAAATAAAAAATATATTTAAATCATAAATCAAATCAAATTTATCATTTATTTTATTTTTTGAATTAAATTAAATTAAATTAATTATCAAACTATTAATTTTAATTTAATTCAATCAATTTAATTTAATTTAATAAGTTGAGTTGGTTTAGTTTTTACGCTTTAGTGTGCCCCTTGCCCTTAGGCCCGAGTAGCCCAGCTCAAATTGCTCCATGTGCCACAAGTAGTCGTGCCCATAATTCTTTTTTAGTATTGCAAAACAACAAATATAATAATAATAATAATAATAATAATTATTATTATTATTATTATTATTATTGTTACATTATATTTTTGAACAAATAAATGTAAAATTAATTTTATTTATATATGAAATATCATTTATGTTTAATATATATTAAATTAGAAATTCACTCGATATTTATTTAATTATTAAGTGAAAGTGTTGTCTTGTTTTTGAAAAAAAAAATTATATAATTCATTTATATATTTGGCTAATTTTAATTAAGTTCATTTCTGCTCATAGATAAAAATGAAAAGATGTATAAGAAATTTTATTGATGTAAAACATTTTAAGTTTTAATCTACAAATAAATTTTAGAAGTTTATAAAATTTATGTATAGTTACTTTCCCAAACTCTACCCATTTTCATTTTTTTTATATCCCATCTGGGGCAAACCCTATAAAGCCCAAAACCCCTACTCTTCTCTAAATTATTTGGATCAAGTGGGGCTGAGTCCAACAATTATTTCCTTCCTCCTCCTCTTGGATAATTTTGTCTTTGCGGATATACATGTATATATTTCCTTACCGTTCACTAAATGGGATGGAATCGGATGTTAAATTTTCAATCCGAGTCCGATTCATCTAAATAATGATATAATTTAATCTCAACTCAATCCAATTATATATATTATTATATTGATATATAAAAAATATATATGAAAAAAATATTAATAATTATTTAAAAATAAAATAAAATAAAAATAAATACACCCGTTATAATTTATCTCATTTCATTACCCATTCGTTCCACCTCAAAATTAAGCAAATGCAAAAATATATCAATGGACTGAAGATAGATAATAATAAAAAACTCGTCTAATATTTAGGGATGGCAATGGATTGGATATAGGATGAGTTTTGCAAATTCAAACCTAATCTGTTTAAAAATAAATTATTCATCCCATTTATATATATATATATTTTAAATATCTATGCAATATAATTATATTTTATATAAAAAATAATTATTAACTAAAAAATATAAATAAAATATTAAAAAAATAAATAAAAAATATATAATCAAGTTGGGTATTATTATTACCCGAACTAGTACGAATAAAAAAAAATCTATTCCGTTTCATTTATTAAAAAAATAAATAATTAAAATTTAATTAAAATAAATATTTATGAATCGGACCAAAATTATTATCCCTATTCATACTTGATGGTTACCATCATAGTAATAAATAGTAAATATTGTTAATACTCTATTTGGTAAGTGAAAAAGTATTAATGCAACCCCTTATTTAATACATGTCCTTCATGCATGGATCATATAATAATTTGACCTAAATTCATATTAAATAGCATACATTTGGATTTTATTAATTAACTAACTAACTATATAATCGTAAATATTTTTTTTTTTTGCTTTACAAATCTTTTAAAAATTAAAAAAAAAAATTAATCAAGCATCCATATTTTATGGCTTAATAAAAGCAGACCAAAACATGAATATATATTTGGGTGCATCAACCCCCAACTAAATAATAAGGTATTATATTATATGAAAACGACATATTAATTTTGTATATATTAATAAAACCGTCATTTTCAAATTTGAATATTAGTTTTTATTATATGGTTGTCTAATAGAAAATCTATAATTAATAACAATTAGTATATCTTTTAGGTGTTATCCAAACTTTCTACTCAATTAATTTGACCATTGAAATTTAATTTAAGTTAAAACAAATGTTTGCATAAGCTTGTGCTTTGATGTCTCAATAATTAGCTTATCTATTGCAACTAGTAACTAATTAGCCTTCAAACTCACACTTCCTGCCCTTTTCCTTTTTTGTTTTTCTTTTTTCATTTTTTTACTTTTTAATAGGGTGCCAATTTTAGTTTTTGATTCACTAAGAATTGAAGACACTGAAAAAGGGCAATGCAATTGAAATAAAAGATATAATCTCTTTATTTTATAATAAAAATTTTAATTATAAAATATATAATTATTAATTTTTTTATCTATTTTAATCTTTCTAATTCATTTATTATTTTAATTTATCTTCATCTTTATAATTCTTTTACATTCTATATCTTTTAATTATCTCTATTTTCAACATATTTTTTAATAAAAATATTATTGTAATGTTAAGATAAAATATATTTCATATTAAAAAATAAGACAATTAAATTAAAATATTTTTAAAAAATTAAAATATTTATTGTAAAATCAACGAAATATTTATGATATTTTATTGATGAAATATAATTAAAATGATATTTCCTTTATTTTCCTTGTATATATGTGTCATAGAAATCAAAAATATAATTTTTTTTGTTTATATTTTTGTTAAATGGTGTTTCTATTAATAAATTTTATTTAAATATGAATTTTTCGTATTTATTCTATTCTAAATTTAAATAAAGGAAGAAAATTATTATAGGTGACAAATAAATTTTCATTAGATTTTAAGATTAGCCGATTTTAATCAATTTTGAGATTAATATTAAGTAGAGTTAATTATTAATGTATCTATTAATAATAATTTATTACACTTGTTTTATCTTAATTTGTTTTTTTTCTAATATATATTCATGTGCTGCATGGCAGGAAGTGCAGCTCATGTTGTAATATAGATTTGAATAAATATATAATTGGTGTTTTGTTGGTCTATCTTCTTTCGTTCTATTTATCCTTTATGCATATACGTCAGCCAAAGGACATTATATAACAATATAAAAATATTATATTATAATTATCCATATAATATTCAATATTACCAATTTCAAATACAAAATAAAAATAAAAATACAAATACAAATTATACTTAATAAATCATATAATAAATTTTTTTATCCATATTGAATTATCGTTTATGTAAATAAATTTTATATAATTTTACAAAATTTATTAAAAATTTCATTTTTTATAAATAAATTTGAAATATATATATATTTGTTGGATATTATATTAAGATAATTTGTATTTTAATAATAAAAATTAGGAGAATTTTATTTTTTGACATAAAAACCAACATTTTATTTTATTTTTTATAATTTATATTTATTTCATATATTGTTGGAAGAATTATAGTAATATTTATATTTATTTTTCTATAATAATTATGTTATAGTGTAGTATGAGTATGTGAGAGTGAGAGCCGTATAGAGATCAAATAGTCCACATGGGGGAAAATGATGTCAATTCATAAAAAACAAGGGATAATATTTGTCATTTAGTCAAACTTATGGGGTGCAACAGTAATTTTATGTTTCATTATAAAAAACAATAATAATTAATAATTATAAAAAAAAAAAACGAAAGAGAGTTTTTTTCCTGGTCTAGTGGGTGGTGCGTAGACGAGCGCTCTCACATTCTCTTCTCTCTGTCTGTCTCCATTTCTCTGTTGCTCGCTGCCTCGTTCTTGATTTTGTTCCTGCAAATCCTTAACCTGGATCTGTAAGTTATTTTGCTTCTATTTTTGTTGAACTCATTAATTAATCAAATCAAATCAAATGCATTAAATTCAAGTTCAATTTTGCTAATTTTTTTTTTTTAATGTTTCATTTATAAGTTATTATGCTTCTGCAATTTCAAAGAGATCTCATAAACGCTAGATCTTGTTCTCTGTGTTTATATGTGCTTGATTTAGGGTTTTAATTTTTGGATCTTGAGGTTTTGGTTTAATTACAGCTCGAATTTTGAGGAGGTGTTGGAGGAAGAGAGCTGTAAACTGGGGAAATTTTGAGAGTATATAAAAGTGATTTTTGTTTTTTGGTAGATCGTTTACGGTTAAGGACAAGGATTGTTATTTTAGATGGCTTCGAATCCTCCATTTCATGTGATGGAGGATCAGACGGATGAGGATTTCTTTGATAAATTAGTGGATGATGATTTTGGACCCACTAATTCCGATTCGGTCCCCAAGTTCACGGAGGGTAGCGATTCTGATGAAGCTAAAGCATTTGCCAATCTGAGTATTGAGGATACAGCCGGTGAAGCTGAAGGTGAAGGTAAGGAGAAAGGTGAGAATGATTCTGTGCATGCTAGTGCTGGATTATCTGGTGTACATGCAGAAGAAAGCAATACATTGGAATTGCACTCATCCAATTCATTGGGGTCAAATAGTGATGGGATTGGATCAGAGGTTGCATCTAATCCGTTAGTAAGTCAAAATAGTGGATCCATGAAATCAGGGGTTAAGGAGGTGGGTTGGGGTTCATTTTATGCTGATTCTGTACCTAATGGGAATCATGGGTTTGGTTCATATTCAGATTTTTTTAGTGATTTGGGAGTTAATTCAGAGAATGTTCCTGGGAAAGTTGACGAAAGTGCTAATATAGAGAATAAGGATGGTGACCGATTGCATAATTCAATCAGTTATGGGGAACATCAAGATGTGACACAAAGTTATGGAGGATCCATTGAAGAGAGTGTAAATGGGCAGGATTTGAATAGCAGTCAGTATTGGGAAAGCATGTATCCTGGTTGGAAATATGATGCTAACACTGGACAGTGGTATCAAGTGGATGGTTATGATGCAACCGCTAGCGTGCAAGACGATTTTAATGCTAATGCAGCAAGTGTGCAAGAGAGTTTTAATGCTAATGCAGGGAATGAATGGGTGGCAGTTTCTGGTGTGAAGACAGAGCTAAATTATTTGCAGCAGACTTCAAAATCTGTGGTGGGAACTGTGGCTGAGACTAGCACATCTGAGACTCTGTCTACTTGGAATCAGGCTTCGCAGGGAGTCAATAATGGTTACCCAGAACATATGGTTTTTGACCCACAATATCCTGGTTGGTATTATGACACAATTGCACAAGAATGGCGCTCCTTGGAAAGCTACACATCATCTGTTCAATCAACAAATGTTCAAAATCATGATCAGCAGAAACAAAATGAAATTGCTTTTGGTGATTCATATTCCCAAAATAGTAACAGCACTTATCGTGGATATGAGCAAGCTGACAAGCATGGTCTACAAGGCTATAATAGCCAAGGCCAGCATGTCAGTTGGGGTGAGTCTTATGGTGGCTATAATCAACGAGGTTTGAATATGTGGCAACCTGAGACTGTTGCTAAGGCTGGTACTGTTTCAAATTTTGATGGAAACCAGCAATTGCATAATTCTTATGGTTCAAATATGTCCATGAACAATCATGCAGAGCAGCAAAAATCTCTTAATTCTTTGGGGACGTTTCCATCATATGACAAAATGAGTCAGGGTCATGTGGAGGCTAATGGGTTTGTTGGATCACAAAGTTTTATACCTAGTGGAAACTTCAGTCAACAATTTAATGAGGGAAATCTGAAGCTGAATGAACAAATGAACATATCAAATGATTATTATGGCAGTCAGAAACCATTAAATGTTGCCCAGCAATCATTTCAGAGCAACCAACAGTTTTCTTATGCTTCTAACATGGGGAGATCATCTGCTGGGCGTCCTCCACATGCCTTGGTTACGTTTGGATTTGGTGGAAAGCTCATAGTAATGAAAGATAGTAGTTCAAATTCTCATGGGAACTCATCATTTGGAAGTCAGGTGAGCCCCCTGAATTATTCTTTCTGATGTTATACTTTACAGACTTTTTTGTTGCCAAAATTTTAGGGTAGTGTAAGATGAATTCTCAGAAATTGATATGTGTTGATTATCACAAAAATAAACAAAAATAAATCATTTTTGTTAATATTTTTTGAACATTCTAAATACCTAATTATGATTGCTTCTTATATAAAGGAACCTGTAGGAGGCTCAATATCTGTTCTGAAATTGATGGAGGTTGTCTCGTCAAATACAAACAATGTTCCAAGTATTGGAGGGAGCACATGTAATTATTTTCGCACTCTCTGCCAACAATCCTTTCCAGGTCCACTGGTAGGAGGCAGTGTTGGAAGTAAAGAGTTGAATAAGTGGATTGATGAGAGAATTGCTAATTGTGAATCCCCTGATGTGGATTATAAAAAAGGCGAAATACTGAAGTTGCTTCTTTCTTTGCTAAAAATAGCTTGCCAACATTATGGAAAACTTCGGTCTCCTTTTGGCACAGATTCTTCGTTGAAGGTAAATCACATCTTCTTTTTCAACTGTTTATATTGTTACTTAAAATCTTATTGCAACGTTTGACTCCCTGATTATTCAGGTATCTTGCCCAAATAGTTCCCGCTTAGTTAAGGCATTATGACAAAG
Source organism: Aleurites moluccanus (assembly GCA_948193065.1). Taxonomy (NCBI): domain Eukaryota; kingdom Viridiplantae; phylum Streptophyta; class Magnoliopsida; order Malpighiales; family Euphorbiaceae; genus Aleurites; species Aleurites moluccanus. The sequence goes on along the minus strand of CANXYC010855631.1, from coordinate 3,485 downwards.
GAAGAAGGCTGCTGCATTGCTTTTTTTTTTTTTTAAAAAAAAAAATTATCTCGTGTTAAAAAAAAAAAAAGAGGAGAGAAGTGCTTTCATGTGACCTTTGTGAATTTATGTTATGAGTAACCTTTTCCTGGTTCATAGAGTTAAAAAAAAAATTATCTTGTGTTAAAAAAAAAAAAAAAAAGGAGAGAAGTGCTTTCATGTGACCTTTGTGAATTTATGTTGTGAGTAACCTTTTCCTGGTTCATAGAGTTCATGCTTGGATAAATACTTCCGTGGTTGATTCTGCTGGGACTTGTGAAGTATTAAAAGGGTGATTATAGGATACAACTCATTTAGTTTGAGTAGTGTCTCTGTAGTATCTCCTCTTCCTCCCCAACCAAAGCCCTGCCAGTAGAATGTGTTTCCTATTTCTTTTCCTCGTAGATTCTCCTTTTGATATCCTTATAACATGACATTTCTTTAAAAGAAATTTGGAATGTCACATGTAGAGGACTCTTTAAAGTTCATTGGGGGTGAAATGACCTAATGAAATATGCATATGCCATGAATCATTAGAAAAAGTTTGGGTTGGAAAGAGTTGAAGAGAAATATTGCAAGTGGTATCTAATCTCTAAATTATAAAGAGTAGGGGGCCGGTACACTAACAGAAAAAGAAGGGCAACCCAAAGCATTTATACTGGATTCTGCTTCTTTTATTTATGGTAACTTGTGAGAATTTTGGGTTTGTTGCCCACTTTTTCCTTTTTTCCCCTTAAAATACATGTTGACTTCAAATAATTTAGCTTTCTTTATGATGTGTATCCTAACGAGTGTTGTTAATTTTATTCCATTGCAATGTTATTATTGGAAAGTTGAATGTAGGAATAACTAATCTGTGATTATTTTTCACAGGAGAGTGATTCCCCAGAATCTGCAGTTGCAAAACTTTTTGCATCAGTTAAGAGGAATGGCACACAGTTTAGTGATTATGGTGCTTTTAGCCACTGTTTGCAGAGTTTGCCATCTGAAGGACAACTTCTGGTATCCCATAAATTGTACTGCAATCTTGCACTATACTATAGGCATTTTATCATTTTGTAAAAGATTTTCATATATGTTTTAGGCAACTGCTTCTGAGGTACAAAATCTTCTGGTTTCTGGTAGAAAGAAAGAGGCTTTACAGTGTGCTCAAGAAGGCCAGTTGTGGGGACCTGCCCTTGTTCTTGCATCACAGCTTGGTGATCAGGTTTCTTGTCCATTTCACTTTATTGTCTTTAATTTCTTAGGCAATTTCATGTTTAAGGAAGACTTTTAGATGTTCACTGATATCTATCCGTGTTTGTGTACTTTTTGTGGCTGGGACAGTTCTATGTTGATACTGTCAAGCAAATGGCACTTCACCAACTGGTAGCAGGATCACCTTTGCGGACATTATGCCTACTAATTGCAGGGCAACCAGCTGATGTGTTTTCCACTTACACTGCAGCTGGTAGTGGTCTTCCTGGTGCAATGTCTCAACAACCTATTGAGGTGATATATTATGCCTGCACTTTTTTCCTACAGTATATCGCCAGGTTAAGCATGTAGAGACTTTGCAATGCTTGGATTCTTTTAATGAGAGAGTACTTAATTTAGGTAGTGTTTGATAATTAAGAGCTGAATGCTTCTTAATGGTTAAGTGATTTGAACAATTTAGAAGTCTGAATAATTTAGAGCTAAATGTCTCTTAATCATTCAGGCTCTAGTCTAAGTATGATTTATTAAGAGCTGTTAAGAGGTTACAATATTTTTACCAAACAACTATAATCTCTTACCGATTAAGAGACTGTTTTATTAAGAAGCTGTTAAGAGCTAATCAAACGTTACCTTAGTGTCAAAGAATTAAGAGGGGGTTATGGGAATTATGTTTCAAATTATATTTGTTAATGCTGCTGACCGTACTGGTTCTTTTCTAGTTCCTGTGTAACAGGTAACAGCTTTCTTCTCAATGCTGACTTCTAGGATTCTGAACTTATGGGCCTTGATACTGCTGCCATCTTTTCATTTTATGATAATTCTTCCTTCAAATGCCTCTGCCTCAGGGGAAAAAGGAAGGATGTGCTTTTATAATCTATATTTGGAATTTATTGTCAGTATTTGGTAATGAACTGCAGTTTGGGGCAAATGGCATGCTTGATGATTGGGAAGAGAATTTGGCTGTAATAAGTGCAAATAGAACCAAAGATGATGAGCTTGTGATTATGCATCTCGGAGATTGCTTATGGAAGGATAGAAGTCAGGTATCTTATCTTTTTATGTCATTAATTTGTAAGCTTCTTTCCAAAGTTATTGTTCCTAAATCTCACTCGAATTAATTTCAGATTACTGCTGCACACATCTGCTATTTAGTGGCAGAAGCGAACTTTGAATCATATTCAGACAGTGCAAGACTATGTCTTATTGGAGCTGATCACTGGAAGCATCCTCGAACATATACTAGTCCTGAAGCTATTCAGGTGATCTTTAATTATTTATTTTTGGCTCGTGTGAATCTTTTATTTATCTGTTTATGTTATAGTAGCTTCTTATAGATGCTTGTGTTAATGCAAACATATGTTCAGGATCGGGAGTTGGAGCATATTATTTTTTAGTTGCATGAAGTGTTGATCAAAATTCAAATCATATTAACAAAGTTTAGAATGACAGAATTTTGAAATGTCCCTTCTCTCTCTCTATATGTTTCTCTAAAAAAATGATTCTATTGAAGCACTTGGCGAATAGTGATTCATCTTACCAAGTTCATTTGATGGTGGTTTGGGCAGAGAACTGAATTGTACGAATATTCCAAGGTGCTTGGCAACTCCCAGTTTATTCTGCTACCGTTTCAGCCATATAAGCTGATATATGCATACATGCTGGCTGAAGTGGGAAAAGTTTCTGATTCATTGAAGTAGGTGGAAAATTTTCTAGTTTGATGCCTTACGTAATTCTTCCTTCAGTTGTCTGAGCACAGTTGGTTGATTCAGGTATTGCCAGGCAATATTAAAATCTCTTAAAACTGGTCGGGCTCCAGAGGTAGAAACATGGAAACAATTAGTATTATCCCTTGAGGAGAGGATTAGAACCCATCAACAGGTGCTTCTCGATCTCCTAGTTCATACTTTATTTACTCCTCGTTCTTTTACCAACCATAGTTACCGAATATTATTTTTTTCAGGGTGGATACACGGCAAATTTGGCTCCAGCAAAGTTAGTAGGTAAATTGCTCAACTTTTTTGATAGTACTGCACATCGTGTTGTTGGGGGTCTACCGCCACCTGTGCCATCACCACCACAAGGAACTATACAAGGTAATGAGCATTATCACCAGCCAATTGCCTCTAGGGTTTCAGCTAGTCAATCAACTATGGCCATGTCATCATTAATGCCATCTGCTTCAATGGAGCCCATTAGTGAATGGGCAGCTGACGGCAGTAGAATGACTGTGCATAACAGAAGTGTTTCTGAGCCAGATTTTGGTAGAACTC
>CANXYC010855468.1:0-17049 GCA_948193065.1 Aleurites moluccanus | reverse complement strand
ATGATATTTGATAGTGCTATTTGATTGTGAGCACTTCTGTTTTCTTGTAAACTTAACTATATCCTGATTCTGATTTTGTTCTTGAAAGAAATGTTTCCCCTAAATTTGTATTGATATAAGTATGTATATGCACTCTTTTCTACTACATGTTCATATCTTACTGAGTTGAAGGCTCACTCCTCTTCTGTGGATTTCAGGTGATAGTATAGCTCGTGAGGGAGCTAGCAGAGAAGATCAAGCTTCTTAACTTATTTTCTCGAAGAAGCTTTATTGTAATTATTCTTTTGAAATACTTTGTATAATTATCAATGATATTGTAATATAATATGTATTGGAGTACATTCTAGAGCTCCGTAGCTAGTCTTTTGGGAATACTAGAATATTCAAATGTATAAGTGTTATCCTTTGGATACTCTTGTTCCTCTTTGATGAGAGATGTTTTCTTTAGATCATTAAGGAACAGGAGAAAGATATGGAATGATATAGTAAAGAAATGATTTATGCTTGAATAGATTATGATATGTTATGGCATGATATTGATATATATATATATATATATATGTGTGTGTGTGTGTGTGTGTGTGTGTGTGTGTGTGTGTGTGTGTGTGTGTGTGTGTGTGTGTGTGTGTGTGTGTGTGTGTGTGTGATATAATTGTATGTAAGATTCAGAATCTGTGAGTTCTACGGGTTTATGGTGGCCTTAAGCCTACCCTTGCCCTAGGACCGTCGCACCACTGGAGTTGGGGTGTGACACGATGGTTTATTAAAGATTTCTCCAAGATAGCTGCACCGTTGACTAAATTGATCCGAAAACAGGAGAGATTTCTATGGACTGATGAATGTGAGAAGAGTTTCCAGATTCTGAAGTCGTGTCTTACCACTGCTCTAGTATTTGTATTACCAATAGAAGAAGATAGATTTACTGTGTACTATAATGCATCTAGAATCAGTTTGGGATGTGTACTGATGCAGAACAAAAGGGTGATCGCCTATGCTTCGAGATAGTTGAAGAAGCATGAAATGAATTATCCCACATATGATCTGGAAATGGCAGCAGTGGTGTTTGTATTGAAGATCTAGAGACATTATCTGTATAGGTCTAAATGTGAGATTTACACGGATCACAAAAATCTGCAGTATATTTTGCAATAGAAAGATCTGAACTTTAGGCAACATAGATGGGTGGAGTTGTTTAAGGACTATGATTGTGAAATATTATACCATCCGGGTAAGGCAAATGTAGTAGCAGATGCACTAAGCTGGAAGTCAATGGGTAGTCTGGCCCATGTTACAAATGTTAGAAGACCGTTGATCCGAGAAATGCAAGAACTAATTGATATGGGAGTTCAATTAGAGTTGGAATCTCAGGATCATAACCAGGCTCTGATAGCCCAATTTCAGATGAAATCACTATTAATAGATGATATTACTTCCGCTCAAAATCGGGACCCTTATTTTGTGAAGCTGAAAAAAGATATTCTAAATGGAAAGGCTACAAATTTCACAGTTATTAATGGTGTATTGAGGTGTGACAAATGATTGTGTGTGCCAAATATAGATGGATTATGGGAACAGGAGATGAAGGAAGCACATTATTCTAATTACAGTGTCCATCCTGGTGTTGCAAAGATGTATCATGACTTGAGACAATTTTACTGATGGCCTAGCATGAAGCAAAATGTGGCTAGATTTGTGACAACCTGCCTAGCTTGTCAGCAGGTTAAATTTTAGCATCATAAGATATCAGGGCTGTTACAGGAGATTGAATTGTCAAAATGGAAGTGGGAGCAAGTTACTATGGACTTTATAGTTGGTCTACCGAGGACTACCCGAGGTTATGATTCTATATAGGTGATTGTGGACAGATTAACCAAGTCTGCTCACTTTTTGGAGATAAATACCAGCTATACAACATCACAGTATGCCCAGCTTTATGTGGATAAGATAGTCTGGCTTCATGGTGTTCCTTTGATGATCATTTTTGATCGAGGGACACAATTTACATCCTAATTTAGGCGGAAATTCAAGGAGGCATTAAGTACATAATTGAGATTCAGTACAACTTTCCATCCATAGACTGATGGTCAGTCCAAGCGGACTATTCAGACATTGGAGGATATGCTCCAACTCCATGTTTTGGATTTCAAAGGTAATTGGGATAAGTACTTACCACTGATCGAATTTTCATATAATAACAGTTACCACTCCTCTATTGGAATGGCTCTATATAAAGCATTATATGGTAGGAAATGTTGATCCTTAATATGTTTGGTAGAACTACAGGAAAAACATTTAGAAGGTCCAGATTTGATTAAGGAAACCATGGAGAAAGTGCCTATCATTAAGGAGCGGATGAAGACTACTTTTAGCAGGCATAAGAGTTATGTCGATTTGAAGCACAATGATATGCATTTTACAGAAGATGATGATATATTCCTTAAGGTTTTCCCTATGAAAGGAGTGATGAGGTTCAGAAAGAGGGGTAAACTATCACCTCGGTATATTGGGCCATTCGAGATTTTAGAGCGAGTTAGAGATGTTGCTTATCTGTTGGCTTTACCACTTAGCCTAAGCCATATTCATCCTGTGTTTCATGTATCAATGCTCCGTAAGTATATAGCGGATCCATCTCATATATTGGAATCACAAGACATCGAGATAGAGGAGGATTTGACTTATGAGGAAATGCCAATGGAGATTATTGATCGACAAGTCAGGCAGCTTCACAATAAGGTGATTCCAATGGTGAAAGTCCTTTGGAGGAACCAATATGTGGAGGATTGCACCTGGGAGAGCGAGGTTGATGTGCGCACTGGATACCCACAACTATTCCAAAGATCAAGTACGTATTATTTTAAATTCAATGATGAATTTATTTATAGGGGGGATAGAGTGTAACACTCGGGAATTTTTGAGCTCCAATTGAGTTACTTTTATGACACTGTTCCAGAAAATACCGATGTTAATTACACTGCCTGGGGAAATAGAAATCCAGCTAATTTAAGAATTTCTGATTCAGACCTGGGAGGATTAAGTTAGTTAATTTTATATAAAATTATAGTGAAAAGAAAGAACTGAAAAATCTTTGGGAACACTAAAATTTTAAAGAGTGGCAAAATCGTAATTAATGGAAACTTCAGGGGCAATTTTAAAAATCCACTGTCTGGGATCTAAAATTGACCCAGAACCATTTTTAATAAATAGAGCAACTCAAAATGAACCATTTCACTTATCACATCAATACTTGAATCTTAACAGAATATGCAAAATAAATTACAAAAAAAAGTCGAGTAAAAACCTAAATACCTAAATACTAGGCCCTTCTTTGCAAATACATAAAAATATCCCAAATAAAAATCCAATAAGCTTTCTTCTTCTTCATTTCTCCTTTCTTTCTTTTCCTCCCTCCATGGCCGAAATTCCCAAGCTCTTTCCCACAAATTTTTAGCCCAAAAATCCTAGAAATAAATTACTAAAAACCTAATTCTCACCTAATCTAACCTAAATACAATAAAACCCAATTAAATTAAGTGATATTTTACAAGTTTAAGCTCCTCTTCATTTTGGCTAACATTGGATTCCAAGGTAACTTGTTGATTTTTTAAGTTCTTGGATTTATTTAATGAATTGAAGATTGTATATCATGAATTAGTAGTTAGATTGAATCAATTTATTAGATTGAATCAATTTATTCATTAAGATAGAAATTCCCAATTCTTTAACCTAGTCCAGTTATGTTTAAATTCAAACTTTTAATTAGAGTTAATTTGTGATTAAACTAGTTAATTTATGTTAGTATGTAGTTAGTAAATGCTAATTAGTGGCTTTAATGGATGTAGAAAATAGTTCGGAGGAAAAGTGTGAAGATTTTTCATTTTGCTTACTTTAGAGCAATCGAAGAATTGAAAGGGTATTTTGATAATTTCAACATTTAGGTGATCTTACTATATGCCATTTTACATGTTTAAAACATTGAATTGAATTTTGGATCTTTGCCTTAAAATTGGACCCTTGGCCGAATGGCCATTGGTGTTTGATGCCTATGTTTTTGTTTGAATTTCATCATGTTTCCAAGCCTATTGTTGATGATTTAATATTGTTAATTATGGAAATTGTTAAACCTATTCAATTGTTGGCATTGTGAGCTTGACATTGATAACTTGGACTTTGGAAACATTGCACCCAAATGCCACCAAAATACAACCAAATTTATGCATACTAAATGCTCGATAAAAGTTCCAATAGAATTCTCATATTTATATGGCTTGCTTACCTTGACGTGCCATTGTCACCAGTGACATTGGCTAGCCAATGGTAGTTATTAAACTTCTTGTATCATATCCCATTCTTGGCTAATGAGTTTATTGTTAAACCTATTATTGATATCAAACCGTTAAATAGTTAATTTGTTATAACTATTAATGACAGACTGATATTGATACATACTGTACATTTATTGATACCTGATCATAGAGATGGATTCATTGACGATTTATATTATATTTATTACCTTAAGTGTGTGAATTTGACAGAACTACTATACTGATGGGGTAGTAGGGAAAAACCATCAGCTCTGTGCATAGTGGCCTATTGGACAAGGCTATTTGATTAGGACCCTAACTAGGACAGGACTTGTCTCAGCCATAAGGTCTGACCCACCTTATGTATACAATGGATCTTGACTACAGTTACAAACCCCTTTTATATGTCTTTTGCACACACGAACCCACTATTGACTCTTGTTGAGACCCAACCTTGTTTATTATTCAATATTGATACTGTTTACTTTATATTACCTGAATTATTTTTCTTTGAGCATTGGTGTGCATAAACTTGACTCTTAATTATTAATCCTGATCTTTTGTTACTTGTAACCTTTTCTGCATGTAATTTGATATATAGCGAGTTCACTGAATATTTTATACTCATCAAATTTGTGGTTTAACATTTTCAGGTCCTGAGCAACAGTGTGGTTCCAGTCTCTTCTCCGAGGAACTGCTGTTTGTTTTAGGTTGTGTAAATATCTGTTACTTATGTATTTTGGTTTTAATCTAGTATGCTCCATGGTCTGTATCAATATATAGTATATAGATATTTATAGTAATGGAAAAATGATCAAATGCTATTTTGGACTGTTAATATAAATATTTAAAATTGATTACGTTGGACTTGAAAATGGGACAATATGGATCATAATATGATATTATGATTTGAGATTGTGAATATAAATGAATGTTGAATATGATTAATGTAGGATAGTATTCTAGTATTACAAGGATTCTATAGTTGTTGGTCATCACTGACTGTACCTATATCCTAGAACTGTCACGCCTGTTTTTCTAGGTCGTGACATATGCGAGTGCGATTTGCATGTTTGGAGCTCTATACAGTGCTTTCCAAGCAAGTAATGATGAGGGACCCTTGCGTGTATTTAAAAACTATGTCACCTAAAGGTCATTCTAGGTAAGAGACAATAAATGAGGAGAAAGAAATAATTCCTCTTCTTGAAATCATGTAGCTCGCTTATAATCTGAGGATTAAAGAAAAATTATACTTCTTAGCGAGGATATTTTATGTCGAGTCACTTTGTGTTGGTGATGATCTGGCAAGAATGTTTTTCTCGTCTCTGGGACTCTGATCTTAGACGATCCTCGCATGACTCTAATAACTAGGTAGTCCATACTTAGATCAGACCCTACCTATGTTATGAGTCTCAATAGTTGGTTTGGGGCCAATAACGTTATTCCTCATTAAATTGAAATGTTGAACAATCTTAGGAGATCAACAACAAATTAAAATGGTTGATTAATAATTGATAAGCTTTTGAATCTTGGAGATCCACATGACAACTAGCAAATTCCAAATATCCATGGCCCTCTTTCTCATTCTTGTTTAGACAGCATCGACAATGGTAAATTTCAATAGTTACTATTATAATTGGGATGCATTTGTTGTTTTTAAACACAAAATTAGTAATTAAAGTTTCATGTCAAATATGATCAAACCATATTGTCATCATTCTTTCTATCAAATTAATTGTGATTATAAAGAGATTCCATAAATATATGGTCTCATACAGTGTTCATAATTGAATTGAGCAACAAACAAATTGTTGCAGTCAAGACGCTTTTAAATACAAGGAGGGGAAATTTAGCTTCATAAAATAGGTTGTCATCAGGCAAAGAATTGGAAAGGGAAGTTGAAAATTTGGGAAATTCAAGGTACAAATTTATAATTAAATTGTACTATATCTTATCAAATCCTAGTAGCCTGTTGGATTAGGTGTTTGGTTCTCCATATTAGTGTGATGTTCCTAGGCAATTAGTATTCAATTGCCATAAAAAAAATAAAGAGAGAAAAATATAAATAACCTTATCTATTAATTTATTTAATATGCAAGATTGAAATAATATTAAGAGATCAATTATGTCTAATCCAAATGTATAGGTTTGGAGCTAAAGTTCGATCCTGTAAACAACGGAAATTATTTGTATTTAATTTGCTTCGTTGTAATTTATTTGTCATTATATTAATATTTTTAGATATTTGTAATTGATATCTAACTTGTATATAATATCTCTTGGCAAAAAAAAAAGGCTTGTATATAATATCTCTTGAAAAAAAAATATTAAGAGAAAAAAGCTAAAATATACAATAATAATCCACAAAAGAAGTAGAACTATATATAATAGAAATGGCTAAACAAAGAATTTCAATTTTTTTAAGTAGAATTCTAACGTTTTTTATTTTTTACAATGAACTTGTGATTTTTTTTCTCCTTTACAAGTGTAAAGTGTATTTTAATATTTGTTTATTCTTTTTCGTGTGCATGAGTCAATAATGCTCATATTTTGGTATTTTAAGATTCACTTAAAATATAAAAAGGATAAAATAGTCTATTTAAATAATTAATTTAAAAAATAATGTGTCAAAAATTATTTGAAGAGTGTCAATATCGCCTCCCATTTATAATTTATATTGTAAACGTGTGTTTGGTGCAGTATTTCATTGAAAAATAGAGTAAATAAATTGATAACTAAGACAAATAGTGAAATATATTCTGGGAAGTATTAAATAGTGAATAATGAATATATAATACATATAATCGGCAATGAAAATGAGTTTGACAAATTCAACTTTAATTTAGTATTAAATATATTATAAATAGTTAAATTGATAAAAGAATTAACATCTCACAATTACATACTTTGACAAAAAATGAAAAAGAAATTACAACTACTAATTGAGAATTTTATAATAAATACAGTAGAATATATTCAATATACATGAGTAGTGCTTTAAAATTAATACCAAGAATGAAACAACTAAACATCTAAATAATAAATTTAAGATAATAACTAAAAATATTTTACATAATCAACCATAATCATTCATATTAAGGCGTAGGAAGGAACTAATAAAAAAAAAGAAAAAAATCTACATAAAAAAGAAGTTATAAGTATTAAAGGGAAAGAAAACTCAATTTTCTAATACTATTAAAATTATTCGTACTGGCAATTTTATGGAATATAAAGATTCAATTTTACTTTAATTTATTAATCAATAAAATACTTTGATTCAATGTTTCTATTCTTGCACTTCTTAGTAAAATGATAAGGTTAAATATAAATATCATCATATTTTAGATTTTGTTCATGCCTAACTTTTCTCTATTTTTGTTTGTGTCTAACTTTTCTTTATTGCTTGTCCTGAAAAATTTTTGGAGGGAAACATCTCTTACTATTACCTATTCCATAAATAGTATTATTGTCTATACCATAAATAGTATTCTTACTCTAGTTTTAAATAATCTTTCTCCTTTTGAGTATCTATATAGCAAGCCTTATGACTATTCATCTCTTAAAGTTTTTTGTTATGTCTATTTTATTCTTTTACAACCTCACAAGCATACAAAATTAGAACCTTTGTTTTCTAAAAATATAAAGGAAATCGATGTTGAGATCCTATCTCTAATTTATTACATATCTCTCGACATATTAGCTTTTGAGAATACATCATGTTTTTCTCCTTATCAAAATTCAATACATCTCTTAACTCCTTCTTTGTTCTTTATTGACTATTATATTGAGTTGTTTCTTATATCTTAGACAGATTCTCCTAATGAGCTTGAACCCACTACAACTTACCCTAGTGAGCCGAATAATGTTGCAAAGTGAGTTAATAATGTTGCTCTTGCTCCTACACTTGTCTTTATAAAATTTCATTATCATAGTTTTCCTTTTTGCCAATCTGATCAGGTAAAGAAACCTTCTTCTTATCTTTGTGATCAGGAATAGATGCATAAATTTTAGGAAATAGGGCACTAAAATACTTTATACATGTCTGTTTGGTAATCCCTAACCAAATATTATATTTCTTTAAACATACATTGAAAATTTCATAAAAAATAAGAATGCTCTTTTGCATCATTCTCTTCATAGAATCAAACAACAAATAAATAATGAAAATGTCCAAACCAAACTCATTTAAACAATTTCTAATTTCCTTTGTTAGAGATGTAAATTAAAGATGGAAACTCGAGACTTCCAACTTATAGGATTGCACAAGAATCCAAAACAACTCTAGTATGAATAGCGGTTAATGCTTTCTTAGAATGCCAATCGAGTTCTAATCATAAAATATGAACAAAAATATACATGTAGAAGAAATCCAACAAAGATGATAATCTTAATTGATTGTCTTTTACAAAACCCCACATGAACTTTCATGATTAAAATTAACATCTCAAATTTTATTTCAGCTCAAATTACATAAAAGAGTATAAATATAGAAAAGAGAAAACCTAATTTCAAATTACATAAAAGAGTACATGTAAAATTATTAATGGTTTAATAATTTAAATGCTAAAAATTAATAAGCTTGAAAAATTAAATGAGAAGTTACAATTTAAAAGGATGTAACTTTTACTAAAGGTATGCTTTGATGGAAGACAACCATTTATTATTTATATAAAGGGACTTGGTCCTCTCTCTACCTAACATAACAATTTTGTATTTTACTATCCATCAAATAAAATACACTAAAGATTAAAGTGGGTTAAGAGAGAGAAATCAAATTTTTTCAATTTTTATACAAAGTGTTCTTTTTAAAATTAAACTATGGAGAATAGAATGTCTTGAACACTTTCTTATTCTTATTTTATTATGAAAATCATGAAGATCTAAGATCCTAATAGTTTAAAATTTTCGTATTAAAGAATCAAATTATGGCTAACAGTTGGTATCGAAGCATGATTTAGAATCTTATGATATTCCAATTAAATTTATTTTCTCCATTTTGAATAAACCCTAGACATTTATTTGTGAGATTAAGAGAATATTTTCTTTTACTATCATAATGCAAGTTATGGGTTTATTACAAATATTATTGGTGTTGATGATTTCTTTGAGAATATATTTTGTTTAGTTAAAAATATATATTTGTAGCTGATGGTGATGCCAAACAATAAGGAATTGAGGCTAATTATAAGATTGGATTGATAAAAGAAAAATTGTCTCTCTTAACTGTGTTTATTAAAATAATCAAAATTCAACCACCATAAAGGAACACTAAAACACCCTTTTATAAGGTGTTAATTAAACCTAAAATACAATTAAAATAAAAATAACGAAAATACCCTTGAAAATAGAAAAATACCTAAAAACCCATCTAAACAACTCCAAAAATGCGAAAAAACGACAAACGTCATAGCAATGTAGTGAGTTTTGCTCCCGGGCTCATTTTAGAGTGACCTGTCAAATTTGAGTCCAATCGGAGTTCGGGACCTAAAGGTACCTTAAGTTCATCATTCTCCCCTGTTAGGAAAGATTCATCCTCGAATAGGCTTCGTCTTCACTGATATCAATCACCTTAGGAGCCTCTTCATTTGAATGATAAGGCGATAAATTTGCTACATTAAAAGTTCTAAAGACATTGTACTCACCCGGTAGCTCGATCTTATAAGCATTATAATTGATACGCTCAAGAACTTTGAAAGGTCCATCAACTCTAGGTTATAACTTGTCAAATCTGCCAACTGGAAAATACTCTTTCTTTAGATGAATCCATTCCGGATCACCTTTTTTGAAGACAACTCTTTTTCTACGCTTGTCCACCCGCTGCTTGTACTTCATATTCTACTTGTTGATTTGGTTATGAACATGAGAATGCAATTCTTTAATCTACTTGAAATGCTCACCTGCATATGAACTGAATTGCTTGTGAACCAACAATGGAGTAAGGTCTAGAGGAGTAATTGATTATGCCCATATACTATCTCGAAAGGACTCTTCCCTGTAGTGCGATTATGCAACCTGTTATAGGCGAATTCTGCCTGAGGTAACACCAAGTCCCATTGTCGCGGGCTATCTCCAATCAAACTGCGAAGCAAGTTTCCCAAACTTCTGTTGATAACTTATGTCTATCCGTCTATCTGAGGATGGTGAGAGGAACTAAACTGCAATTTGGTTCCTAACTGTCTCCAAAGAGTATGCCAAAAATGACTCACAAACTTGACATCACTATCTAAAGTCACGGACTTTGGAACTCCATGCAGCTTAACAATTTCCTGTAAAAACAAATGAACTACCTGTGAAGCATCAAAGGTCTTGTTACAAGGAATAAAATGTGCCATTTTTTAGAATATGTCTACAACCACCATAATGGAATCTTTATTCCACTATGTTATTGGCAATCCCAAGACAAAATCAAGGCTGATATACTCCCATGGAGCAATTGGAACAGGTAAAGGCATGTATAAACCCACATTAGTACTTCTGGTTTTTGACATATGACACACCTTGCACCTCTCTACAAATAGAGTTACATCACGCTCCATTCGGAGCCAATAAAAATGCTCACACAACAAAGCCATCATCTTATCCACTCCAAAATGCCCAGCTAGACATGGCTCTTAATAATAATAGCTTCCCTCAAAGAACACTTAGGAATACACATCCTATTATTTTTAAAGAGAAAACTCTCAATAATCAAAAACTACTGAAAAGGACCTGTCTTACACTTCCTCCAAATATCTCCAAAATAGGGATCATCACCATACAACTAGTTAAAAGTATAAAATCCCAAAACTCTTATCTGTATGGTAGAAAGAAAGGAGTGTCTTCTGCTCGATGAATCCACCACTTGGTTCAATACCCCTAATTTATGCTTAATGGCAAAATTGAAAGCTTGAAGGAACTCTACCCATTTTGCATACGTAGTATTCAACTTATGTTGTCCATTAATGTACTTCAAAGCCTCATGATAAGAGTATAAAATAAACTCTTTTGAAATGAGGTAGTGCTTCTAATGATCCAAACTCCTTATAATGGCATAAAATTCTTTATCATAAGTCGAATATCTCCTTTTAGCTTCATTCAACTTTTCATTAAAGAATTCCAAAGGTTTATTTTTCTAGCTCAACACACCTTCAATACCCACTCCTGAAGCATTGCCATGCACCTCAAAAATCTCACGAAAATCTGGAAGTACTAAAATTAGGGCTTTAGTCACCTTTCGCTTTAATAACTGAAATGCAGCTTCAACCTCTTTAGTCCATACAAATCTGCCTCCTTTAAGACAATTTGTAAGAGGTGTAATGATAGTTCTAAAATCACGAATGAATCTGTGACAAAATGATGCCAGCCCATGAAAGCTATGAATATCATGAATACTCTTTGGTGTCTCCCAGTTTGTAATTGCCTTTATTTTGCTTGGATCCATCTGAATGCCATCTTTTAACACAATATAACCCAAAAAGGTCACAAGATCAGTTAGAAAGTGACACTTTTTGATATTAGCATACAATTTTTGCTCTCTCGAAGCCTCAAATACCCTTCTCAAATGCTACAAATGCTCTTCATCCGAAGCACTAAGATAAGAATGTCATCAAAATAAACAACAGCAAACTGATCAATAAAAGGATGAAAAACCTGATTCATCAATCTCATAAAAGTGCTCGACACGTTGGATAATCCGAAGGGCATTACCATTCACTTATACAGACCATATTTAGTCTTAAATGTTGTCTTTCATTCATCTCTAGGTCGTACCCGAATATGGTGATAACCACTCCTTAAGTCAATCTTCGAAAAGACAGCTGCCCCATATAGTTGATCAATTAAATCATCAAATCGAGGAATAAGAAAACTATATTTGATTGTGATTTTATTGACAGCTCTACTATTTATACACATTCTCCATGATCCATCTGTCTTGGGAACCAATAAAGTTTGAATCGCACCGGGACTCATGCTCTCTCGGACTGCTCCTTTATCGAACAGCTCATTCACTTGTCTCTGCAACTCCTCAAGTTTCTTTGGACTCTTTCTGTAGGCTGCTTTATGTGGAACAACAGCTCCTGGTATGAAATCAATGCAATGTTAAATGTCTTTCATGGGTGGCAACCCAGGAGGCATTTCCTCTAGTACTACATCAAAAAATTCCTCAAGCATAAGTAAGACTTGCAAAGGAATTTTAGAGCTGTCAGAATTTTGCTCCATTACTATAAATACAAAAATTTCAGGAGTGTTTACTGCCTCTTCCTGAAACTCTGACCTGGACAGTATATTCTTCATCTCCTTTCTCAAATCTAAAGGACCCAGTGTAATAGTATGGTGTCATCCTTCTTGAAGGTGTAGGTATTTCTGAAACCATCGTGCTTTGTCTTTCTATCAAATGCCATAGTTTCCTCAACAAAATATGAGTAGCATCCATTAAAACCACATCGCACCACACTTCCTCAACATATTTTTTTCCAATCGAGAACTGCACAAGACTCCTTTCAGTCACCTTCACGTTGTTCCCCTTCTTAAGCCATGACAACTTATATGGTTGAGGATGATCTACTATTTTCAGTCCCAATTTCTCTACCATGGTAGTGGACACCACGTTCTCGCAGCTCCCTCCTTCTATAATCATGTTATAGACTTTTCCTCTACTAGTACACTTAGTATGGAAAATGTTGTGCCTATGCCATACTTCATCTTTTGCTACAGCCACATTTAAAACTCTCTTAACAATAAAGGAATCACCAGAATCAACATAAATAATCTCTTCCTCACTTGGACTATTATCCTCTTATTCTCCATCAGATTCATAAAAAACTGGAGCATCATCATAAACTGGGTTATTAGCAAGGGTCACGATCTGCCGGTTTTGACAATCAGCAGCAAAATGCCCAATTCCCTGACATTTGTAACACCGCTTGGCCGTAGCTCCTCTTCTGCTAGTTCCACTACTCTACCATTCTTTGAATGATGGTTTAGAATTCGCCCCCTTAACAGTACCTGATTTGAAAATTGACTCTAGAATTTGAAACTAGAATTATTGCTGCCTTTCTTTTTACACTGCCCTTCCACCTTCAATGCCAACCTACACACATCCTCATAGGTTCAATATTGTTGTAATTGAACAACATTAGAAATTTTAGTTTGCGGCCCTGATAAATATTGAGCAATTGTTTGTTCGTCCTCTTTGCTCACATCACATCGCATCCGTAAATGATCAAAATCATTGGTATATTGCTCGATAGACAATTCTTGCTACTTAGTATTATAGTACTCAATGAATGCTTCCTGCCTGTAATGAGTAGGCATAATTTTTTTTTTTGTAGCAATTTCTTCATCTTATCCCATTTAGTAACCTTCGCTTTCCCCTCTCTAGCATGTTGTTTCTTAACATGTTCCCACCATGTCGAAGCATTTTTTTCAATTTAATGGCTACCAATTTCACTTTCTGATCCTCGGTCAATTCTTGAATATCAAAAACCCTTTATACTGTATGTAACCAATCAATAAACTCATCAGGATGAGTCTTACCTTCAAAATCAGGAATCTCGATCTTTATCCGGATATTCTGAAAAAAAATTTGTGCTCTCCAATTTTGTCCCTGATTCGGATTGGCAAAAGGATTGACGTCCTCTTCTCCAGCATCAGAAACATCCTCTGATTCCACTCCTTCTGATTGAGATTGGATGCCCAACCTGGCCTGCGCAAGTTGTCATTCCAATTCCTGGATCAACCTTCTTTGCTCTTCAATTTCTATGTCTTGCAGGTCTCTTTGACGCAGTTGTTCGTCTACTGCAGGAAAGCCTCTATTCCCCTACCACCACGACCCCATTGTCCTCGACCACCGCAATTCTGTTTAGCCATTGGTTAGGGAAAACTAGTGCTCTAATACCACAATGATGCCAAACAACAAAGAATTGAGGCTAAACAAAAGATTGAATTGAGGCTAAACAAAAGATTGAATTGATAAAAGAGAAATTGTCTTACTTAACTATGTTTATTAAAATAATCAAAATTCAACCACCATAAAGGAATACTAAAACACCCTTTTATAAGGTGTTAATTAAACCTAAAACACAATTAAAATAAAATTAACGAAATAACTAAAATACCCCTAAAAATAGAAAAATACCTGAAAACCCATCAAAATGACTCTGAAATGTGAAAAATGACGGACGTCATGGCGATGTGATGAGTTTTTCTCCTGGTCTTATTTCAGAGTGACCTATCAAATTTGAGCATATTGTCTCTATAATGATTTTGATGAAGTAATTGAAATTCAAAACAAAGTGTTAATCAATATACTTGAGTTACAAATGATTATTTAACTTGTGTTAAGTTTTTATTTAAAAACAGAGATTCAGGCCCGTAAATATTATTAATGCTCGTGAACAAGATCAAGACAACGTATGAAATTTACTCAGAAAGGATCTTCAAGCCCGTGAACTTTTATTCATGACAGTGAAAAAGTTTCACACCTATGATCTTGATTCATGGCCGTGAAATATTTTCACGCCAGTGATAGATGTTCACTCCTAAGGATGATTCAAAATTTGAAATTGGCGTAGAAGATTTCAAGGCCGTGAATTTTGGTTCAATCCTGTGAAGATTCATCTTTATAAACGTGAATATTTATCACGCTTATAAATCGATAGTTGATTGTCAACGTCAAGGCCGATCTATTTTAAATATAGCCGTTAGAAAAAGATTTGGAGGCAAATCTTGCATTAAATGCAACAAGAACGGTCACATTTAATCACCATTCATTGATGGCTATAAATACATTAAGATTTGAAGTTCTAACAACAAGTGAAGCACATATCTAAAGAGGAATCACATTATTGTTAACTCATACTCTGTTTTATGAACTCTTTAAGCTTTATTTCTTATTCTTAGAGTTTTTATTAGCTTTTGCTAGTCTTAGATATTCATACTTCATTGTATATCATTGGAATAACTTTGTATAAGTTTAGAGAGACTTAAAAATCTCTATCTCTATTATTGAGAGTAAAAAACTAAGTTGTAACTCAGTGTGTATAGGGTGAAATCCTTGAAAATCTATTGTAATTTATTTGGGTGGTGCACCCGATTCTAGTGGAACCTCAATATTGGGTTGATATTGAGAGAAGTGGACGTAGGAGAAGAAATTTGGCTTCGAACTACTATAAATTGGCTGAGCTCTCTTAACCTTTATCTTTTATTATTGCTTGTTATTTAAAATTAATATATCTATTACATATTGGTTATGTATTTTCTTTAAGATTTTTAAACTCCTATTCACCCCCCTCTAGGAGTATTGCCATAATGGTATTCACAATTGGTATCAGAGCTTGTGCTATAGTATATATAAAATCAAACGATTTTTAGAGCTTACGATTTTGTTTCTATGGCAGCCAACACAACATTTGAGGAAGGACAATGCAGCACCAGACCACCTTTGTTCAAAGAGGTAAACTACAATATATGGAAGGTGAGAATGGGAATCCATATTCGATCCAAATGACATGAACTTTGGGAAGCTATCGAAAATGGACATTTCATTCCAATGAGAGATGATTCAGTTACTCCCAAGAGTCCAGCATAATACATAAGTGAAGACAAGAGGAAAATGGCTTACAATGACAAAGCCATAGATATATTACTCTGTGCACTTGATGCTACAAAATTTAATAGAGTTTCAGCTTGTAAAACAACAAGAGAAATCTGGAATGTGCTCAAAGTCACTCACTAAGGGACTAATTAAGTCAAGGATAAAAAAGTTAACATGCTTCTCATTGAATTTGAAAACTTCAAAATGAAGAATAATGGGAAGATTGCTAAAATGTACAAGAGATTTACAACTATTGTGAATGATTTGAAGGGATTAGATAAAGTATTTACTAAAACAAAATTGATTATCAAGCTTTTGAGGTCTCTATCGGGAAGGTTCGATTCCAAGGTAGATACATTTGAAGAATAAAAGAATGTGAATTCTTTGACACTTGAAGACTTGGTTGGTAATCTAATGATCTTTTGAGTTAAAACTTCAAAATAGAGAAGCCTCAAGAGAAGAAGAGGAGAAGCCAACAAAGAAAGAGAAAGGAATTGCCTTAAAGACAACACTAGAAAAGAATGAAGACATTTCTAGTAATGAAGATGAAGACATTGCGATACTATAAAGAAAGTTTGGAAAATTCCTTTCCAAGAATAGATTCAAGAGGAGAAGCTTCAAAGAAAGAATCAAGAAAGGAGAAGGCAACAAAGGAGAAATAATTTGCTTTGAATGTAGAAAACAGAGCACATCAAAACCGATTGTCCAAACCTCAAGAACAAGAAGAAGATGGAAAAGAGGTCAATGAAATTCAAGAAGAAAAAAAAAAGAATATGCAGCCTGGAGTGAAAGTGATATATCAAGTGATGAAGAGTCAACCGAAGAAGAATAAGAAGAAGAAAAGGTTAACTTGCATTTCATGGCTATAGAAGATGAAGCAATTGAAGATGAAGAGCTCCTTGAGGTAAGTCCTGAATCTTTTACTTTTCATGAGTTAAAAATTACTTTTGAAAAACTTATGGAAGATTTTTTGCTAATTTCAAAAGAAAACAAAATTTTGAAGAAAAAATTATGTAAATTGAAACTTGAACATGGAAAGACAAGTGACAAAGTTGTTGTTGAGAAAGAAGAAGAATTCTCAACTCAAATCATCAATTTACAAAATGATTTTTCAAAACTCTTAAGTGAGAATGAGAAAATCAAGAGAGAATTAAAAGACTCTAATGAACTTTT
>CANXYC010855252.1:0-11890 GCA_948193065.1 Aleurites moluccanus | reverse complement strand
CACCTCAATTGAGGAGCTTACCCGGTACAATTTTCAATCGGGTTTATTTTTCCATCAAATCTTCAAATAAACTAAATAACATCATTTACATTCTCTTAAATCATTTTCTACTTCTAAATATGGTGATAATTCCATAAGAACTCGAAGGGGTGTAAAATGACTATTTTGCCCCTAGTTCATAAAATCTAAAGTTTCTTCCAATTTCTTCCTAACAGCCTTTGATGTACTTTTACATGTGTAAAACTGTTTAAAATATGCATATTCATTCAATTTAAGCAAAATCATGTATCATACATAACATACAAACAAATAATAAACCCCCTTAGGTTTACCACTTTAAGCTTATGTTCTAAACCCTTAAGCTAGAGTGTTACATATAAAGACAGAAATTGTGGCACAAAATGGAGTTGTTGCCGCAGATGATAGTAGATGTTCGATCATCAGAGTCAATGTTCTTCGTGACGGAGGTAACGCGGTGGATGCAACTGTAACTACTTCTCTTTGCTTAGGAGTTGTAAAACCAGCATCTAGTGGAATGGATGGAGGCGCTTTTATGGTAATTAGACTTGCTAATGGAAGTACACAAGCCTTTGACATGAGAGAAACTGCACCTATTCAAGCTTCCCAGGTACAATCAAAACAATAAAAACAAAACAAAAACAAATGGTCCTATTCAGCGCCACGTCAGCAACATGTAAGCGCTAAATGGTCCATATCTAACACATCAGCACTACATTATAGTTAACTAATAGCGTTAACTTAACGGAATAAATCACAAATTTCATTTTATCAAAAAAAAATTCACAAATTTTAAAGTGAAAATGACTCAAACTAAAAGTTAATTTAATATAATTTACCCAAAATTATAATATCAATATGATAAAATGTGTTAGATCTCCTACTTTTTTTATTATTATTATCCATAGGAAGTTATAATACTCTTACTTCAGTAACTCTAATAAAAATTAATGAAATTCAAATATGAAATCTCTATTTTCTAGCTATTTTAAAAAATAATAAAAACATCAAATTATCTCTCGGTGATTGATCCCTATTGTTTAATTATATAACATTGAGCTCTTAACTATTAGTTTATGAAATGATTAAAGCAATATTTAAAATTCAATGACAAAAGATTTAAAATTAGAATTTAAACATTGAAAGTTAATTAAAATTCTTAGTCTTTTAATTGTCAACTAATCATTAGATGATAATATTTAACCATTTGATAATTAATTGTTGATAGCTAATCCCATTAATCACTCGGCTAATAATAAATAGACCCCTGATTAGTTTGCGATCAATTAAGCATAGGAATATATTGAAGCACCACCAAAAGGAGGAGGAGGCATTCCAATAATTTTAATGCCTAGAACATTAGCAGAAACTGGCTCTCTTATTTTAACTTGATACTTCAGCAAATCTACCATTGTTAATATACCCCCAAGTTGTTGAACATCTTTTACCAAATTGGATCCAATTGATCCATTATAAAAGGCATTTGCTCCATCTTTTGCAGTTATACTAAGTGTGTTAGCCAATTCTTTGTTGAAACAGATCTCACCTGGCTGTAAAAGATTACCATTTGATGTAAATATGTCATAGAGCCCTTTATTTGCCATAATCCCTAGCTGTGATGAAACCATCTGGCTGTACATGTAAGGTGAGGTTTTAATATAGTTAACATAGATATTAATATAAATTGTCTTTAATTATTTTATCCTTTTAACTAAATAAATAATAAAAAATTTTATTTAATTATTTCAAATTAAAATTTTATTTAATAAAACATATTATAAATATTTTAAAAATAATTAAATTACCAATAAATGAATAAAAAAATAATTAATTAAGTTAATAATTAATTTGAATTTGGGTGTATATATAAATTAATTAAGTTTATATTTGATAAAATTATATGTGGGAATAATAATTTTTACAATTTGGTAAATAAATAAGAATTTTTTAAAATTAAATATATATCTAAATAATTTATTATAAATTAAAAATAATTATTTTTTAAATTTTAATATGTCAAAATGAAATATATTTTATAAAAATTCTATTAACTATTTATTCAGAATTTTTAAATATAAAATAAATATTTTATAAATTTTTAAATTTTTAAACATATTTATAAAAAGAAAAAAAATATATATATATATATATATATATATATATATATATCAAAAAGATAACCAAAAAAGGACACTTTATTTCATTTTTATAATTTTAAAATTATAAATAAACTTCAAAATAAATATTAATATAATATTTTCATTATAATTTAAGAATATATTTAATCATATTTCCGTAAAACAATTTGTGATCTAATAGCACTGCCTCTCATGGTCTTAGAAAGGACCATTTATGGCGGCGCTAGAGCTTTTGAGATTTTTAAGGCTGAGATACTCCGTGATGAGAAATATTTACAACTAAATACATATTTTCTCCGTCCACGTACTTAAATATTTATAAATTTGGCTTTCTATCTCATGGCCATCCAAAGAAGCACTAACTTCAAATGCTAATTAAGAGTCGTATTTTTATTTTTAACAAAAAGGCACGCTAAAGACACACACTACATTATGACAGGTATAAGCCAACAATAGATTTGCCTAGAATCCACTACGCTACTATTATCAACTTTTATTATACACTTTCGAAATTTTTTTTCGCATGAAGAGTTAATTGGAAATTGTCATTTAACAAACAGTTGATACCAAATATTATATTTATCAATTACAAATAAGTGGTTAAAAATTCAAATCTAAACATAAACTTTCAACCATATTGTTTTAGACAGTTACTATTGTATCGAAAAGTGCACTTACTTTGAGATTAACATAATGAATTTTAGTGAGAGATATATTTATGGGCTTAACACTATAATTCAATTCAAAATTTTAAGACATTAAATTTATGAGTCCTCCCCATATATAATATCTATCATTTTTGTAGTATTTTTATTAATTTTATATGTTTTGAGAATTAATTAATTAATTAATTTCAAATGTGAATGTTGAGAATTTCAGAAAAATTTTGATCTTTGCAATTTCAGGATTTTGTAAGATTAATTTCATGATTTTAAAGACATAATTTAATAAAGTGTAAAATATGAAAATTGTAAGTTTATGTCTTAACTAAAATTTTGTAAAATGGTTTGGCAAAATTTTGTATGAGTGTTGAATTATATCTATTTGAGCAAGGCTGGTTTGGTTGAGTATTTCTGCAGGAAGTTACTATATGTTTGAATTTACTGGGAATGATTGAGATAGAATTAGCTAAAGGCGTAAACATGAAAAATGTTCCTTTGTGTGTTGTGATAATGGCTGTGAAATTTCAGAATTTTTGGATAAGTATATTTCAGTAGAGAGTGGATTTTCTCAAGTCTGTTCGGAGAGATTCTAAGGCAGTAAATCTGGGTGACTTTTGGAGAGTCACCATGATCTGTGTGTTAGTTTTAATGATTTGAAATTTTGATATGTTGTGTCCCTGCATGTTTATTTTAAGTGATAAAAAGCATTAGTAAGTTTGGACACTTGTATCTCACTTGTGAGCTGGTTAAGTGTGAGATGTTCAAAAAAGGTTTTAACTTAGCAGAATCTTGGTATGGCGAGCCGACAAAATGCGAAGTAGCATTTTGTGAGCTGACAATACGAAGTGGCAAAGTGAGATTGCTGAGGTGGCAATTGGCAAAGAGGCATATGCGAGGTGGCATGTGCGAAGAGGTTTGGCGAAGAGAGTTTGGCGAAGAGAGTTTGGCAAAGAGGAAAGGCGAGGTGGCATTATGCGAAGTGGCAATTCGCGAAGCATAGTTTAGCGAAGAGGCGAAGAAGCGAAGAGGCAAAGAAGCATTGCCGAGGTGGCATATGCGAGGAAGAGTTCGCGAGGAGAGTCTGGCGAGGCAGCATATGCGAGGTGACATATGCGAGCTGGATTAGCGAAGTGGCATTGCCGGATTAAGTTTGGCGAGCTGGAAAGTGTGAGCTGGGAAATGCGAAGTGGGAATGGCGAGCTGGCAAGCGTATTTATGGGGCAGTGGTCTATTTAACCCCAGCAGCGTTTTCACGATTTTCCTTTCTTTCTTTCTTCGTTAATATTCAGTCCCTTCTCAGAGTTAGCCTCATTTTATTTTAAGGCATTAATACTCAAATTAATGCATTAGACTTCTAGATTATTCTGTATTCAGGCAGAAATGATCAGATTTGAGCAACAATCTCAACAATTTCAGTTTGAAGGAAATAAGGTAAATTTTCTTCCTAAGTTATTTTCTTTAGATTTATTTAAGTCTATGGGTTAGGATAATTAATATTGAGTGTATAGAATTTATTG
This sequence comes from Aleurites moluccanus, assembly GCA_948193065.1. Taxonomy (NCBI): domain Eukaryota; kingdom Viridiplantae; phylum Streptophyta; class Magnoliopsida; order Malpighiales; family Euphorbiaceae; genus Aleurites; species Aleurites moluccanus. The sequence continues at coordinate 7,555 of CANXYC010855252.1, read as the reverse complement.
CAAGTAATCTGAAGTCATTAATGGTAATTAATGTGGGAGAAATCAGAATGTTGAGATTGTCATGAATAGTAACATGAACAGTAACTCCGAAATTAAATGCAGATTTACTTAAAGAGATAAATAAAATTTGTTGTTGGGAATTAAGAATAAAGACTCTAAGATAATTAACTATTAGGAAATCATGATAAATATTATTGATTTGGAGAAAACCCTAATTTTATATATTTGGAAAAATTTCTTAGGAGGAGGAAATCAAATTAATTGAGGAGTTAGAGTTGGAATTTGCTAGAAGAAACTTCAAGAGAAATTATATTAAGATAAGTATGAACATCTTACTTGATTAGCATTCTTGAAATTAATATGACCAAGTATTCTTATATTTGTTCATCCATTTATATATGTATATATTTGTATAATATGAATGACTTGATCAACCCCCTTGGATCAAGTTCATATACATCTTGTTTGCTATACCCGATTTGAATGATGATATGATGATGGTCTTGCGACCAATATGCTTCCTATGAGATTGAAACCCATGACCCATGGATAGAACGCTCTTCCCAATGAGAGTAAATTCATTGGTCCATAGTGCACTTTTGGGAGCCCAGCTGATAGGATTTTTATTAGTGTTCCACCTAGAGGGAGCCATGAGCTCTAGGCGCATGCCTGGCGAAGCCTGTGTGCACGTTAAGGTAGCAAGGCTACTGATACGTATGTTATGACATGAAATCAGTTCTATCAGATGAGATTTGATAATGCCATTCTTTGTGGGTATTTTATCTTCCAGATATGAACCATGATTTGATTTATGATATGATTTGTTATAGCCAAATTATTATGAGTACCATGTTTCCTTCAAGTAAAACTTATGATTCTTTCATACCTATATGTATAGATATTTGTTCATGACCATGATTCGATATTCAGATTCTTGATTTATAATTTTCATATCTTACTGAGTTGAAGGCTCACTCATCTTCTGTGAATTTCAAGTGATAGCATAGCTCTTGAGGGAGCTAATAGAGAGGATCGGGCTTCTTGACTTATTTATCTCAAGAAGCTTCCGTTGTAATTCTTTTGACATATGATTATGTATAATTATTAAATGTTATTACAACACAATATGTATTGGAGTATACTCTAGAGCTCCGTAGTTAGTCATTTGAGGATACTAGTATATTTTGATGTATGATTATTACTTTTTGGGTACTTTTGTTCCTTAGTGATGTGAGATGCATCTTTTGATCATTAAGGAACAAGAGAAAGCTATGATATGATAATAGTAAAGATTTGATGGATGCTTAACTGAATTTATAGTAATGATTAATGTATGATAATAAATGATGTTGTAAATGATATAATTGTATATGAAATTTATGATATGTGAGTTCTATGGGTTTATGGTGGCCTTAAACCTACCCTTACCCTAGGACCGTCGCACCACTGGAGTTGGGGTGTGACACCATATATCTGTCCCTCTTTAATTTCATATATTTTCAACATAAGATTTCACATAATTGAAATCAAATCCTAACAATTTTTCCTTAAATATGAACTTTCACATTGAATTTGGGCTTCTCTTGAACAGAAGCCCTCGAGTATTTATGGTAATTTTCACATTGGATTTGGGCTACCCTTAAGCGGAAGCTCTCAAATATTTACAATAAAGAGCCTTAATAATCTACTGATTGGAGCACACTGAGGACACACCGGGAGTCCAACAACTTGCTCTTTCACATGGAGGGTGCAATCCATGAGACCTGAATGTTGTACAATACAATACTGCTTGTTAAGATCGGAGAGCCCACTTAATTGAAATATCAACATAATAAGTTTTTATGAGAGATACACTTATGAGTTTGACACCACACTTCAATACAAAATCTTAAAGTGTTGGGTTTATGAATCATTTCCATATATTTGGCATTCTTTAATTTCATATATTTCCAATGTGGATTATATACACTTGAAATCAAATCCTTAGATACTAACTCTAAAATAATGACTTTTAAAAAATTAAATTGATAAATATTTAGGGTTAATTACTATTTTTTCCCTCTAGAATGACCCAATATATTAAATCATTCATGACTTTTCAAAAATACACTAATTCTCCCCTGACAAATGTCACAATATACTACTAGACCCTTCGTCTAATTTTGTCATTAGTCAACCCTATAAGGTAGTAAAAAGATTGAAATATCCTTACCATTTATTTTTAATTAATTACATTTTATTTTTGCTTTAAAAAAATTTTGTAATGTTAAAAAAATTATTTTCATATTTTTTGATAAATTTTAAAATAAAAAATAAACAAAAATATTTTTTAAAAAGAATTTTTTATTTTAAAAAATAATTTAAGAAGAAATTAAATTATTTCTTCTTAAATTTTTTTAATACAAATAAAAAATTTATTTTCATATTTTTGACAAATTTAAAAATAAAAAGTAAAAAATATTTTTATTTTTTATTTGTTATTTTTTAAAAAATATTTTTATTTTCAAATTTGTCAAAAGTATGGAAATATATTTTTTAACCCTAAAAAATATTTTTTAAAGTAAAAATAGAATGTAATTAATTAAAATTAAAAAGTAAGAATATTTTTGTCTTTTTACTGCTCTTGTATGGTTGACTAACAGCAAAATTGAACGGAAGGGTCTGATAGTATATTGTGATATTTATCAGGGGGAGTTAGTATATTTTTGAAAGGTCAGGAGGATTTAATATATCGGGTTATTATACAGAGAAAAAATAATAATTAATCCTAATATTTATTTAATTGTTATAGATGTTGAACATTCTTACTCAATATAGAATTCTGGAAGGCATTTCTGGCCCACTTGGTATTCATAGACATATTGAAGCTTTAAAGCGTGCATTTGCTATAAGGATGATTATTGGTGATCTTGACTTCGTTAATGTTAATCAAGTCATGTCCTGGGGCGGAACCAAGTGTAATATTTTAGAAGACTGTACGAATTCAAATAGACTATAGCTGTGAAAGTTAAGTTAATTGAAGAGTAAATAAAGTCAAATTGATTTAAGAAAATATAAAGAGAATATTTAAGGAAAATATTTTCCAAAAAATTTTAAGAATGATTATAAGCAGTATTATCAGTAATCGAATTTTTATAATATTTTTAAGAGGATTTTTACTAAAATTGATTGATAATATTTCAAGTTAAGATCTTAATTATCCAAAAAAAAAAATTGGAAGATCAATATGAAATTAAATAGACAAATGGATAGTAAAGAAAAAGAAAGTGATGAGAAAATGTTGATTTTGAAGCAGTTGTCGGTTCCTGATTTTTAATAAATTTTTTACAGTTATTTTGTTTAAATTTCTTTCACATAATTTAAATTAGGTGGATTATGGACCAATTAAAAATAAATTGAAGAGAATATAGTTTTAAAGGTGATAGAAAATGGATATGAAAGAGAAGTAAAATTAAGAAGATATAAATTTCTAATTTTTAATGTTTTTACCGAAACAAGTCCGGAAAAAAAAATTCTTTTATTATTAAAGTTAATTTGAATTAATTTAAAATATAATAGGAAATTTAAGGTTTCATAGAACGTGAATAAAGAGAATTTAGAAACTCAATTGAAAAGAATTAAAAAGATTTGTGGTTATAAATATAAATTAGGAAAAATTTGTGGGTCAAAGTATAAATACCCAAAGATGTGGGACCCACCAAGCAAAATTATCCAAGAAAAATTCAAGGAATGGCCAGCCCATATGTATTAATAGGATAAAAATTATACAAAGATATTTATTAGATTAATCCTTCAATCCTTGTAAAAAATGACAAATGCCCAAAATCTAGAATTTTCTACCATTTTATTCTTTCTTGATATTTTCTATTGGCTTGGAGTATAAAAACAAACTAATAGGCTATTTGGATTCACTTGACCGAACCACCATTGAAAGAACTCCAAAGAATCTTCCTCCAACCTCCTTTCATAGAAACCAAAATTATAAATTAGGAAATTAATTAGAAATAAGAAAAAATTGATGAAGGAAGAGAGATAGATTTAATATCAATCTATTTAAAGGAAAGAAAAAGAAGGAAATTAAGTGTTCAAGCTAAGGTAAGGTTCTCAAACTTAGTTCTTTAATTTAATTTATAAGTGTTATAGCTTGATTGAGTAATGAATTGAATTAATTGAGCTAAAAAACCTAAAGTTGAATTAGGATTTTGAGATTTATAAAATCTATATTAGGTTAGAAAGTTGTAGTCTATATTATTTGACTTTAAGCAATGAATTTGAGAAAGTTCAAAACATGAAAGTTTTAGCTTTAGATCTTAAATATAATCTTGAAAAATGGTTTTGTAAAATTCGAAGTAAAGAATGAGATATTAGGCTATTAGTGGAACTGACTTGGATAAAGGGTTCATCAGGGAGACTATTATGTTTTAATAATATGAGAATCTTAAAGACATAATTTAATTAAGTGTTAAACATAAAAGTTGTAGAAATATGTGTCATTTAGATATATGTAAAAGGGATTAGTAAAATTCGAAGTGAATAGAGAAATATTATACTGTAAGTATAACTAGTTTTGACTAACAGAATTATAGGAAATGGTTATTGTATTATATTGATATGAGTATCTTAAAGTCTGAATTTGGAAAAGTATCAAACATAAAAAGTGTTCATTTATATGTAAAATAAGTCTACAAATTTTTTTTATTTGGATGAATACAAATTGAGTTATAAACATATAAATGGAGTTTGTCTGGATATAAATTGCAAGACAGTATGTCTAATTTTGAAAATTCAGATTGAACTAAAATTTGAATATGTAATAATATCATATGTATAGTTTAATTAAGAAAAATAATCCAAGTAATTGGTTATGTGTAGCATGTGTTATAGGCAGAATTATCTAGACTGTCAATAAGGAGCATAAAAGGAAAAATCTTAGATCCTAAAACCCTTGAATTTGGGAAAATGCAAAATAAGTTAAATAATTAGAAATTTTACTAGAATTAACTATTAATATGATGTTTAATTAAGTGTAGTATAAAAAGAAAGTGAAAAAGATGATGGAATGGAAAATTTGAAGCATAAGTGCTTACTTGGAACATTGAAAGTTAAGATGAAGAGTTTTGGCTAATCTAGCCATTGAGATGAGTTAAATATATATCATTACGCATATTAAAAAAAAAACCTTATGTGAATTTTTTTTTAAACTCATTTTCTTTCGTTGAATTTGTTGACCAAATGCCTTTTTGTTATTACCATTGATTATCCAAGCCTAATTCAATCTATTGTCATTGATTTGTTATTGAAATTGCAATGCCTATTATATTGCTCATTTTGAGAACTTGATTTGTAATATTGAATCTTGTTGAACTTACACCAAAATATCCTTAATGCTATGCACACCAAATGTACAAGTATATGTCACAAAGAAAGTTATTGAATGACCACCTTTGTACCAAGTATGGAAACCGTTATATGTTTATTGAAATGCATTGACTCCAATTGATAAATGAGTCATATGTGTACCCATTAAATATTTGTTGTACCTTATGTTTCCATATAACCATTTGATATTGATAATATTCCCATTGGCCTTTTATATATGAAATTGACAAAGCTACCTTACCGACAAGGTAGTGGGTAAGTACCGTCGGCATTGTGAACAATGATTTCTTTACAGTGTTTACCCTTTGCTAGGAAGGGACTTGTCCTAGCCGTAAGGTTTAGCCATCCTTACGTAATTTATATGTGAATGCTAAAGTTAAATGTGATACATGTTCAAGGCCTAATATCTATTATTTCTACACGTGACTATGATACACAAAACATGACTACCCAATATTATCTATTATTGCTATTCATTCCTTTTATCTATGGCATTTGGTGTGCAAATTGCTAACTTTGGATATGCAACATTGATAACCTTTTACTTATTCTTCTTATTCATTGTTACCTACCCAATTTATATGTTTAATGATATATATTTAACTCACGAAGTATTATACTCACCTCGTGATTATTTATTATTTTTTAAGAACAAGGTTATAGTGGTTGTTTTCCAAGTCACCTTCTTTCTCAAATTTGGAATTTCAAGAACTCCAGTGTAGTTACTGTCACACCCCAACTCCAGTGGTGCGACGGTCCTAGGGTAAGGGTAGCTTAAGGCCACCATAACCTGTAGAACTCACAAATCATGAATCTCATATACCATTCTATCAATTTCAACATCATACAATGATTATTTCCATACATATAATTTAACATCAATCAAATATTTTCTATTATCATTTCATATCTTTCTCTTGTTCCTTAATGATCAAAAGCGACATCTCACAAACTGAGGAATAAAAATACCCAAAAAGGTAACAATCATACATCAAAATGTTCTAGTATCCTCGAAGACTAACTATGGAGCTCTAGAGTATACTCCAATACATATAGTATCATAATACCATTAATAAATATTCAAATTGTCTTAAAAGAATTATTACAATGAAGCTTCTTGGAGTAAAGAAGTCAAGAAGCTCGATCTTCTCTATTAGCCCCCTCACGAGCTAAGCTATCACCTGAAATCCACAGAAAAGGAGTGAGCCTTCAACTCAGTAAGATATGAACATTATACAATAAGAACTGAATATCGAATCATGGTTATGAACAAATAATTATACATATAGGCATGAAAGAGGTCATGAGCTTTACTTGAAAGAAATGTGGTTTACATAATAATTTGGCTATATCAAATCATGTCAAATTCAAATCATGGTTCATATTTAGAACATAGAATGCCCACAAGGAATGGCATTATCAAATCTCATCTGGTAGAACTGATCACATATTATAACATACGTATCGGTAGCCTTGCTACCTCAACGTGCACACATGATTAGCCAGGCATGCGCCTAGAGCTCCTGGCCCCCTCTAGGTGGAACACCGATAAAAACCCTATCGGCTGGGCTCCTAAAGTGCACAATGGACCAATGAATTTACTTTTATTGGGAAGAGAGTTCTATCTATGGGTCATGGGTTTCAAAATCATAAGAAGCATATTGGTCATAAGACCATCATCATATAACATTATTCAAACCGAGTTCACAAGCAAGAAACATGTAGACTTGATCCAAGAATATTAATCAAGCCATTTACATTATTCAAGTATATAAATATAGGTATGCAATAGGATAATCAATATAAGAATACTTTGGTCATTTTAATTCCCAAGAAACAATAATCAAATATGATGTTCATACTTACCTCTTACACAAATTTCTCTTAAATTCCTCCTCAGAATTCTGCTCAATTAATTCCTCAATCAATTCGAATTTCTTCTCCTAAGAAATTCCCCAAATATACAAAAATTAGGGTTTCTCCAAACCATTAATATTCAACATGATTCCCTAATAATTAACTATCTTAGAGTCTCTATTCTTAATTTCCTATAACAATTTAATTTATTTCCTTAAGAAAATCTGCATTAAATTTTCGGAGTTACTGTTCATGGCAGTCTCAACCTCCAAATTCTCCCTCATTAATTATCATTAATAATTTCAGATCACTAACAATA